>KV700136.1:0-299344 GCA_000507405.3 Kwoniella heveanensis BCC8398 | reverse complement strand
ATCCCTCTTCTTTGCTGCCTCCACTGCTTTCCGTGACACTCTGTATTGGCGTGCCACAACTGCCACTTTCTTCTCCTTTGCTGCAGCAGCAAGCTCTACACGAATTTTTTGAGGAATTGGCTTGCTACCCATGTCAAGAAGCGATTGATGATGAAGAGAATGCATCCAATCTCGATGGGGTTGAGAAAAGCGGGAGCGGGACCGCTCCAATGACATCAGAGGGGGGGAGTGCGACGCAGTGTGGCGAAAAGTGTGCCAAACTTTTCCGAGATGACTGTAGCGTAGAGCAAATATACAATGCGTCGAACGCTGACTCTTCGCTTGACCTGTTTCTGTTACTATATCCGTTACTGTAGCGTGCGCTGACTGGCTCCAGTCCAAGGCGGATGCAGGTGCTGTACTCGAGGATACAGATGATTGTAAATATCAATCCCTCTGTTCAGTCCAGACGAACAAGCAAGAAGCCGATACAAGACTCTGTGCGACAACATGTCGGAGGCGGAAGTAGCCATCAATCAGCTCGGCTTACCAGCTGACGAACCTGAGAGAACGGCGTGGTCGACTCGCCCGCCAGTCAGTCAGCTCGAGGTATGGTTCATGAAGCGTCTCGATAGCATGAGCAAAACTGCTGCGGGACATTCTTCGAAGTCAGGTCAGCCCTCAGCTCCGATCGAAGAAGGCGGCAAAGCGAAATAGTGGCACTTCTCCTGCACTAGACACCGATGGCAAGTGTCAACTTCTTCAACGCACTTCGCCGGGGATCCAGTGCTCGCTGTCTGCAATATGGATGTATTGGTCGAGGTGTTCCAGGCTTAGAAATCCGATCGATGAGGCATAGCACAGGGATTAGAGAAGATCTTATACATGATACATGGAATGACAGGATGACACTTTCAGGATCCTCGCTTGAGGTGTCGAGGTGGATATGACGAATGATCAAGCCGAGATCACGCGAGAGGGAGATAAGCTTTCCTCCTCGATTCCTCCTCCTGCGTGAACTTCCACGTGAACCATTCTTGCTTGTGCTTGCGTACCGTTTGCCCAGGCGCCGGCGTTGGTGTCGGCTGTATGTTTGAGCTAGATATATCGACGTCTTCTGGTGAGGCTTCAGAGTTTGACAAAGCCTGAACGTGGGGTGAGGGGATGGGTAGATCGTTGTTTGGGTCGGGTGGTAAGGGGATCTGATGGGCGTTTAGACGATGGCGATGAAGTGCTAGAAGTGAGGGATGAAGGTGCGGGCGGTCTACAATATCGAGACGCGTTGAGCATCAGCTCAGCAGCATGCAAGCCAAGGGTAGGAGTACACAACGGAAGAGCCGCTGCAATCCTGCAGCAGAGTATGGCGATAGAGACCGATCCCCGTCGCAACCGCGGCGAGACCAGGTTCATGGTGATCCAGAATTCGACCGGCTCACCATCCAACAAGCAAACATACACTCCCATTCTCCCAGGATCCGAATCTTTGCCTTTCAGCTTGTCGCTCGTCGCATCCGATGGGTCAGTATATCCTACGATATCGGTTCCAAACCATGTACAGCCAAGATTGGGTAAAAAGATAGATGTTAAATCGCTGTTAGCTTCTGATCTGGTCTGGAGTTCTTGTGTCTTCACAACTATAACTATAAGTGCTCTGCTCTGCTCGCGTCACCCTTTGTTTGGTATTGGTGCATCTCGACAGGCAGACGAGCATGTTGTGGGTGACTTACGATCAGGTAAGACAGCTCTCGGCTCTATCGTTGCTGGAAGAGCCCATACTGCCGATGTCGACGATCGGACCGAAGGTCCCGGTGCTTGAGCAGCCATCGTGGAGATCTACGCTGGAGACTTCATACGTCTGAGCTTCGTTTTACCGAGAGTCTACGTCGACGACGCTGGTCAAGTTGCGTGTAAACCGATTAAACATGGAAGAACGTTCATCGTTTAGTGCAATAGTGAACTCACACGTTGAGTCCGAGCAAGGGTGGACCGTCCAAAGTGGAGGTTGAAAGAAAGTGTTTAGTGTTTCTCACCCGTCATTGTCGAGCTACGTACATACATACAGCCTTGACACACATCAGACCGACGCAGCTAAAGCACGCTTATCCGCTCTGCGTACAGCAAGAGACGTCGCCTCTGCGCGACTGAGATATGATGTCGAGCCGGAGATAAGAACGCGCTGAACACAAGCAGCCCGGGGCATGTAGTTAGAACCGCTAACACTTGTTCCTCAGATGCTAAACGTTGAGATCGGACGTGCACAACTTGAGATACTCTGCTGCTCGTCATCGCTCCGCTGTCGGCCGTTGAATTCCACAAACGCGCGAGCTTCGATGACACTTCCGCTTTACCAACTCAGCAATCTCAGTCGAACACCACGCACAATTGTAGCCCAGACTGATCCGAATCCACCTTCATTAGGATGCCAATCGGTGTATGCGAAAAAGGTCGGAAATGTCATCACGGCCTAAAAAAGAGAAGAGGTATATGATTTTGCTCTCTCCTCAGTCCCGCTTCCCTGCTACCTCATCCATCCTAGCACAGCACTCTCAAAGAACCCCAACATGCCTAAAGAAAAGCTTATCGGAGTCGTCTGTGACAGAAAATTGGAATAATCAGATGAGCGCATACTCTTTCGGTTGCAGATCTGATAGCGTCTTGCACTCACCGAGCCTCTCGCTCGGATTCCAAGAGGGCAAGGATGTCGTTGACTCGGACGGGGCCCTTGACGTTTCGGATGATGGATCGGTTGGACTCGTCCATGAACTCGACTCGGACCTGGGTGACACCACCTCGAGAGCCGGTTCGGCCGAGGACCTGCGGGAAAAGCAGAGTGTATGTCAGTTTCTAGCCACATCGATAGGTCTGGGATTTGAGAAAGGGGGAGACATAGCTTGGATGCAGGAAGACGGATTGGCTTGGTCTGGTCCAGGTTCTAGGTTTTAGTCTAGAGCGACCTGGTTGGGTTTGGTCTGGTCTGGTCTGGTCTAAATTGGTCTGCTCTCTCTGATCGGCCATCGATCCGGTGTGATCTAGGCTAATCTGGTCTGATCTGGTCCGACCTCTAGTTCTTCACGATGGACACGCTTGATTTGACGGAATCAGGCCGAAGAGCGAACGACGGTATGGGCGAAGACAGAGGAGCTGCGATCTAGTCATGGGCATCGCGTCGGGATGCAAGTTGGAAGGTCGACATCGGACGGAAGAAGCGACGTTGAAGCTGACGCGAACGCTGGTCTTGGATGTCTATGAGCGTGAGGTCGCAGCCGAGGTCGACGCAGAATGAGTCGAGTGATATGACGGAATCGACTGAGCGAAGTCGCCGTATCCGTCCAAAATTGTGCTCCCAGCTGCTTCCAAGCATTGTCCATTGTTCCAGCCGTCCGTCTCCCAGACGTGACTCCGTGGCTTGCACTCCAACCATCATATCATCAACCTTGCCGACAAGCCGATGAATGGTCCTCCGGTCGATCGTATCTCACTCAACCGATCTTGTGCATTGAACTTCTCAGCGCTTGGTTGATTGACTGATTGATGGGGATTGGTATGCGATTCAACCGAGTCGTACATTACGGTGATGGTGAATGTCGATTCCGTCCTCTCCATGTCGGATCAAGTCGAACCGAGCCATACGTTGACCGATGTAATTCCATCTACACCATGGCAGACCAGACCATCGCGCATTTCCCAACAGACCAAACCAGACCAGACTGATGCTCCAGATCACATCAGACCAAGACTCCAACCCGACCCAGCCCAAACCAGTCCAATCCAATCTGCCATCCTGCCGTCCTCCCTCTGAACTCCGCCTAACTCGTCTGGCTCAAAACTACGACCCACCTTGAGGACACGGGCAAGCTTGACGGGCTGCTTGTTGGTGGATTCCTACGAGATCAACAACAGAACGAAATGTTTGTCAGCATGCCGCCCTATATTCCATCTCATCTTTCTACCCTTCCTTGTTGGGCAGCGCGTTCGCAGACATGCCATATTGCTTTTGTGATTCTGTTCTCCGTCTCCTCCTGTCGTTGTGGGGCGATAGGGCTGGGCCTGGTAGGAAGAAGTCAAGCACGCGCGCGTAGCACTCACCATTTTGAGAGTTGTTGATGGATAAGGAGGGGACTAAGGAATACCTTGACTTTTGATGTTTTTACTGAGACCAGCCAGAGACGTTGAGGACGATCACGCTGGTGGTGGTGGGCAGTGATTGAGGAGGAGGATTTGCAGAGGAAGAGCAGGACAGCAAGCAGTATAGAGAGCGCATGCAAGTGGCAGGATTTCGCAGTTACTATAAGCGGTAATCACCGAGACTTGGGACAACGGTATACAGCTACAGCTACAGCTACAGCTGGACCTTCGCAGGCTCAAGTGTGGCACTCTAGGACAGGTACCCCATAATGTCCATACCTTATCGGCGATAGCTTATGTCCGATGGACGCGGTGCATCAGAGTTACACCGTCTCCCCTTCACCCGTTGCTTTGGTATTCCTGGATCTGAACGTGAGCATACATGGCTGTTCCATGTTACAGACTCTTGTTGACTATGTACAAGTATCGGTGTCCGGGGAACTCAATAACACAGTTCGAAGAAAATGACATAACATGTAGGCCTCAACAGAAATCGCTCATGTATACATATATGAATATGCTAGGTATCGCCTGGTAACAAGAACATCAGTACGGGAATACACCGTACCTGAAACAATATACACTACGCTACAATACAAAAAAGAAAAGAGAACATGAACGGACTTTGACCTGTTACAACGGGATGAATATGCTGTGCTAAAAAAGGTTGCGTATGTTGAGCTCGCCGACGTGAGAATGGCCCCACTCGACCATCAGAGGGGTGTTCCCCAAAAGATGAGGTATGCAAAGGATCTCGTCGGACAGTGATTTGTTCTTCTTCACCTCCTTGCTCTTGCGAGGTATGACGCCCTACCTAGAGACTTCCGAATCTTGCCTAGCCGTTTCAGTGGATGCTCACCGATGCCCATCGAACCGTGTCGTCGGTGCCTCACCCCAACACATCCTTGAGGATGAGAGCCGGATCCTCATACTTCCAGTGCAAATTGTGCTTCCTCTCTTTCTTCCCTTCCCCAGCTCCATCTACCTCGCTCTGTCGCCCAGCCTTGTCAATCTTCAGCAGACCGCTCGCCAGCAGGTTCTGGGTGACAATCTCTGCCTTGACAGCTGGCGTCATGGCTGGCCCCGAACCAGCTTGACCGGCACCCGCAGGACGGACCGTCGTGCCATTAGCGAGTCCCAGGATGTTATCCTTGGACCTGTTGGCCATAGCCATAGAAGACGCTTGAACACTCCCAAAGCCCACTGCGCTCTGAGGTTGTGATTCCACCTGTGCTTGAGCGGGAACAGGAGGCGTGTTCATCTCGACCTCTGCAAGAGTCTGCGAGTTGGCCAGACGGTGTAGAGCGGGTGAGACTTGCGGATGAAGGCCTTGGTTGAGGATGAAGAGATGCTGGAAGCTCGAAAGGTCGGGTTTAGGTATTTCTCCTACTCCATTAATGTGTCCGCCTGTGATACCACCGCTTGATTCGCCGCCTCGCCCTGAAGTAATGCCGTTGGAGAGGGCAAACCCATCTACGCTCGGCTGTCGATCATTCTGATTCGAGCCAATCTTGTATTCTTGACCGGGCCCGCCAAACAGTAGATTTCTGGGCCCTGACCGGGTGCCAGGCGGTATGCATACGGTATCTCCACTAGGGCGATCGTGAGCGGTGAGTGAGACGATCTCATGCAAGACGTCGCCGAGTTGCGAATCGATACCGACGGCCATGAATTCGCCGATATCGTCCGCCGCGTCCGCAGAAAGGGAGAGTGAATGTTGTTTAGCGTATTGGGAGAGACGAAGGGATAGTTGTGTTGAGGAGGGGAGGTGGCGCGATGGTAAGGCCAGAGGGGGTATGAGAGAGCCTAGGAGGATGACATATCGGTCTGCTGTCAGCTTGAATTCCCGCTCATGAAGCTTTCGAGCGCAAGCTAATTCTGCGACCGATCGGGACGTGACAACAGCTTGAGACGACCCCATCACAGCGACATCGTTGATCGCTTGGACATCGGCGAGCCCTGTCAAGCGATCTGAGTATGAAGAAAGTGGAAGGCAAACAAGACCTCTTGTAGCCCATACGGCCAGAGTCAGATGTATATGCGACACCCGACTCACCAGGCGTAAAAGAGCTCCACCCCGCATCCCGCGGGACCCTCTCCCTCTCCAAATCCACCTCTTCCCCCGCTTTCCCCAATACAGCCCTCCTGAGTCTATTCCGCTCTCTCCCGCCCATACCCATCACCCAGTTCTGCACCCTCATCTTGGGTTCAATGAGCGTTTCGTCCAGATCAAACTCTGGGTCATCGGGAGCCACGCGTTTGCGCTTTTTGGCTGACAAGGGGTTTGAGGGGACGTGTGAGGCTGGCGGGGCGGAGGCGTTGTTCAGTAGCGATAGGAGGAGTTTGTTATGTAGCTTGACTGTGGAATCAATACGTTGACGTCAGTACAGGTGATTTAGGCTTGAGAATGCCGGGACCGAAGAGTTGACTAGCAGCACCACTCGGCCGCTAGGAGGGGCCGCTGGTATGGTCAAGTATATCTATCACCTAGCCCAGAAGACCTCTCACCACTGCGTACTCACCTTTCTCCCCCTTAAACCAGCTCCGTACCATGCTCTCCAATTCATTCCTACCAATCTGACCCAAAAGGTACCCGTTCAGAGCTTTCCAATAAGGCAATCCATCTTCACCCAGTTCGTCATGCAATTCTTGCTTGATAGCATGCGTGTCCATCCTTTCGAATGGGATCGGTCGCGGTCGGGCCGGCGCTGGCGGGGGCGGCGGGACATTCGATGCTTGAGGTCGCAGGTGAGATTGCGATTGAACGTGGGCCTGGGAGGATGGTCCGGCTATAGTAGATGTTTGGAACTGGCGCGGCTGATAGGATGACGAAGTTGGAAAGGCATGTGTTGAGGTTTGTGGCGCTTGCAGAAGTTCCCCGTGAGAGTTCGGTAACATGGATGAGGGAGTCAATGCCGGCGAAGGCAGAGTTGAGGACATAATGGGTGTCGCCTAGCCAGACGCGCACCGCGATCGCTACAGCGCTCGCGATTGGTCGAGGAGAGCTGGAGGAGGAAGCCACGGAGAAGTACGTCCCAGGGAAGTCAAGAGCCCGGGTGGATGGCACGATTCAAGGGTGTATGTCGAGCTTGAATACCTCGAGTCGTCCTCGCAATCGAGCTGGACAAGGAAGGTGGGATGGATTGCTTAAACGTCAGGGTCTAATCTACGAAGGAAGCCACGTGGCAAAGGAAGATCTGTTATTTTGTGCGCAAATGCTACGCGTCACCTGGAATGAGAACATGAGCGATGAGCGATGGGTGCGCAGACTTCAACATTGCTCGTCATCTAAATATCACGATTTACGACTGACATCTCGTCACATCATCCGCTGTTCATCGAGGCAACTGTGATCGGAGGCAGATCGACACGATGCGAGGCGAGTCGTCGCGTCTTCGCAAGAGACCACCTATCGTTGCTTCATCAGACGAGGAAGACGACCCTCGCGCTTCTTCCTTATCACCACCGAAGAGGAGACGAGGCAACGTTCAGGCGCAACCACCACCACCACCTCGACGAGAACGGCAAAGAAGAGGGCAACCAGTGCTTGAGGAAGAAGCTGAGGACGACCACTCGGCAAGCAACAGTACGCATCTTGGGGACTCAGATCTGGACATACTGAATAGTAGCGAGGAGGAGACGAACGGTAACGGACGAGTTGGAGAAGAGGATGAGGATAATGAAGATGCAGATCTGGATGATCTGGTCTCAGACGAGGGCGATATGGAAGGCGAAGAGGATGGCGAGCTGAATGGGGGAAACGTCAGGTATAGGCCAGAATATGAAAGAGGAGATGATGGGTAAGTCCAATACTCCTGGACTCGCCCTTCTGAAACAATCTCTCGCGATAATCTGTGTGAACCTTTGTTTTCCGATCACATCCTGATCTCTTTGATTGAAGCCAGAGACTGACCTATATATCATTCTTGTGGTCTGCACCTCGCAGCTACGTAGCAGGCTCGATCACCCGAATCAAGATGACGAATTTCATGACATACGATCATGTAGAGTTCAATCCGGGTCCTCACTTGAACATGATCCTTGGTCCGAACGGTACGGGAAAGAGTAGTATCGCTGCTGCTATCGCTATAGGCCTTGGCTTTCCACCCAAGGTATGTGTTACAACCAGACTCGTTCAGGTCACCATGAGTCCTCACCCTCTTCTGGATCTCTGCCGATCGCCTGTATGCTCTCTCTCCTCGTAACCCACAACATGAATGAACTCATGATTCCAACCCATCTTGGTGTCTTACTTGAGCGCTAACGCTCATTTGCCATAATTTTGACAGGTTATGGGCCGAGCGAACGAACTAAAAGCTTACGTGAAACAAGGTGCCGACGAGGCCACCGTGGAGATCGAGCTGAAGGGTAAAAGAGGGAAGAGGAACACTGTCGTCCAGAGGAAATTCAACAGAGAAGATGAGAAATCGCAGTGGCGATTGAATGGTGAGGACGATACAGCTTGCTGTTCGCTGCACGGCGTCATTCAGCTCATATTCGTTCACGACTTTGTCATAAAACGACAGGCGAGTTGACAACTCGACGAGATGTCCTTGAGCGAGTCCAAAGATCTGGTATTCAAGCCAACAATTTATGGCGAGCTTGAACAGAACGCATGTCTCTATATCAGGTGCGCCCCCAACTGACCTTCCTTTCGTGATGCAGTTCTTTCCTCCCGCAAGACAAGGTTGCCGAATTCGCCAAGATGGCGCCCGTGGCCGTGCTGAAAGAGACAATGCGAGCTGCCGGTGATCCCAGACTTACTAAGTGGCATGAGTCACTTTGTGAAAAGGGTGTCACAGCCAAGCAAATCCAGGCTGTAGGTCAAGCGAAGCGTTGCTCGTGAACTGCAGCTGACCTAGTTTCCGTCTTTCTAGTCTTTGGAAGGTCACACGGCTGCGCGAGATCGATTGCAGACCCAGGCTGACAGTCTGGCCCCGGATGTAGCCCATGTCCAAGAACGAGAATCGAGGGAGAAAGAGGTGAGGTGGTGTTCACGTCTCCTTCTCTCATGACATACAATGCTGATCCAGTTTGTACGTAGGCGGAAATCCTGACATACCTTGTGCGGATCGCCGAGCACGAGGAGCTGAAGAAGGAATTCAACGAGGCGAAGAAAGACTACGAGGCTTTGCAGAGGAAGGCAGACAAGCTGAAGATGAGAAGGCGACCGTTGCTCGAGTTAAATGAGTGAGCTTGATTTCTGATCCTTGCCTTGTAGCGGACCAAGCTCACTTTCATTCGACAGACATTGGGAGAAGAAGGATCAGAAGGCCGACGCCAAGCTCCGAAGCTTTGAAGACAAGTTTACCGAGGGTCTGCAAGACACTCGAAGGAAGCTGAATCACGTGGAAGAAGTCGTACGTATTCAAGTGGTATCATCCTCGAGGATCGTGTCCATGCTCTGCCCCGGTGGATATTGACCCCACTTTGTATCGTATCAGGCATCAAAAGGGCGTACTGTCGACGACAAGCTTATGCAGCTGCGACGTATCCACGAACGCAAGGAGGACGAGAAAAGGAGGATCAAAGATCAAATCCAAACTGCTCAGGCGGTCTTGAATGAGCCTAGGGAAGACTATGATTTGAGGGTTAGGGAACAAGCGAGAGAAAAGGTCAGTATAATCCGCATTGTCTGCGCTTCATCATTCACATATTGATGGCCGCCATTGGTACCCTTGACTCGGATGGTGTTTTCCACAGAATGAGCTAGCCGTCAAGGCTCGACAAATGCAAGTGCAGATCGAGGAGCTGGCGGATGAGTACAAGGATAGCCAGAGGATGCTGGATGACCTGAACAACGAGGTCACCGCTCTGTCTGCCAGGTGAGTGAATAAATTTGGTTCCCAGACTGCTACCGGCATGTGTGAATATTGTTGATTAAAACGAAACGGTTTCAGACAAACGCAGATGGAGAATATTGAGATCCAGAAGGAGCGATTAGCTCGCGACCTGGATCCATCGATCGGTTTTCTGCTGGATTGGCTCAAGAAGGAAGAGCACACGCTCGAGGCGAAAGTTCACCGCCCTCCGATGATCAGCGTCAGCGTAACAAACAAGCAGTACGCTGATCAGGTGGAATCTTGTACGAGTCTAGTCCAGAGGAAGGTGCGTCTCCCCCCTCGGCAGGGCTGGATCGTTCTGTCCGGACATCCTTGTACTGCCTCGCTATGTCGATCAAAGCTAATTGTGTCCTTCCTGCAGACTTTCGTGTGCACTTCTCCTGCAGACCACCAAAGGCTGTTAGAGCTGAATGGTAAAACATACCCTGCTTCGCGCAGATCAGACGGTACTCTGGTACCAGAGGGCAAGGTCGGGTTGTACCTCGCCTACACGGAAGTCTCCGACGCGAACGTCAATCCACCACGACCATGCGACGTCCGGACAGTACGTATTTCCTTTTTAAATCGGTGCGCAGTCGTCATCCGAACGACATCAGGCGCTGATATGCTTTTCTATGTGTCTATGACTTCAGCTACAACGATATGGCTGTGACGGTTTCGCGATCGATTTCATTGAGGCTGATCCCGCGATTATTGCCTATCTGAGTCAGAACGCGCGAATGCACACCACCGTACGTCCTCCTGTGCACGCCGGGAGCTCGGTACAGGTAACTGACAACAATTGGTTGTGCGCGAACGTACAGGCGGTGACTCTCAATAAGTTGGATCAGGTTGATGGTGACGGACTGATCAAGAATGGTATCAGAACCTGGGCGGCCAAGGATGGCGGGATGCGTACCGTGCAGAGTCTGTATGGAAGGAAGGATCACGTGCAGAGTACAACCGAGGTTGCTCCTTCCAAAGCGCTCAATCGATCTGGTCAGTTCATTCTGTTTATATGGGAATTATACGGATTGCCAAGCTGATGGACGTTGTGTTACCGATGATTAGTTGACCGAGAGGCGGTCACCAGGATTGTTGAGGAAATCGCTCGAAAGAAGAAGATAAAATTAGATCGGGAGGCACCACATTCACAGCTTAAGGCAAAAGTTGACAAGCTCCATGGAGAAAGGGAGGACATCAAAAGGGAGATGGTCAGTCGCCCAGATCCGCCACCTGAGTGAAAGCCGGCCAAGTCGCTGACACCGAAGACGCATAGCAAACGATCGATCGAAGTATCACTGAAATGAAAAGCAAGGTCAAAAGATATCAGACGGCCTCATCGGATATCGGTAAGTCCATTTGTCAATCGGAGACCATCCTGCGAGATGTACCGTTGACACCGAGGCTCCTATCTGCTGCAGATACCCTTACGCGGAAGCTTCGAAAATTGGAATCGGAACCCACCCAAGACGAACAACGAGCGCACCTCAAGCAGGAGAAGCTCAAGCTTGCAAAAGCTAGATTAGGCCCTCTTGATCTTTGGCAGGTGAGCATGCGAGATCATTGCGTCGCAGGAGGCGGACTGCGGCTAAGTATAATTCACTGTCTGATCCGTGTAGAAATCCTGCGAACGAGTCATTGCGTATGCCTCTGGCATCATAGCCTCAAGCTTCACTGGCCTTCAGAGTAAAGTTAACTACCACACCGTACATCATCGATTGCAAGAGGGAACGGAAGAGACGAGGCGTATTGTGGAAGCTGCCGACACTGGCAAGTAGGACTTCATGGTCTTATTCAAAGGGATTGCAAAACTCAACCCCGCTTCTTCTTCTTTTTTCCAGCTAAACTGCAAAGGGACAACGCCAAATTGCGCATGAACCGCAAGTGGGATGAGATTACATCCAATATCCGCCAGGCTCCTCGTGATGTCAAGGATGCCGTGAGCGAAAGAGGAAAGGTGAGTCTACGCGACTGTTGTGGCGACGTAGGCATGCGGGCAAGAAGAGTGAGGCTAATTTCAAGGGGTGTCTGAATAGACCGGTCTTCTGCCTTCTGCTGGCGAGCTGCGAGATTCTCTCGAGACTATCAAAGCTCAATTGCAATTGGCAGTCAACATTCCTGGGAATGTGGTAGCAAGATACAATCAGCTTGTGAAACAGGTTGGTGCCCTTCTCTCCGCGTGACAAATCATTCAAGGACCTGGGGAAGTTGGAAGTAGCTAACTGAAGGAATTGCGATTTGTGGTGCAGCTGGACGCAGCTCAGAAGACTGTGGAAGACCAAGAATCAGAGCTCAATCAAGTCAGGAAGGATCTCAAGAAGACACTCGTGAGTCACGCGATGATCAGATCGAGTACGGTTACATATCGTGGCCAGGTGAGCCAATAAAATGCTGATTCTTCGTGATGTTTTCACAGGACCAATTCGATCCTGCGCTTGACCAGCTGGTCCAAGCCGTATCAGCCAAATTCTCTGCAGCTTTCGCACGTCAGTCATATTTTGAGTCACTGGTCACGATTGTAGACAACTGCAAAAGCTGACTGTGTCCGGTGATCTGTCTATCATATAGGTGTGCGATGTCAGGGCGAAGTGAGGATCAGACGTGTAGAAGGCGATTTCGCTGCCTGGGGTATCGAGATCCTGGTCTCTTACCGAGATGGCGATAGTTTGGCTATCTTGACTGGGTCACATCAATCTGGTGGAGTGAGTCGCCCCTGCTCCCTCTAGTTCGAGACGATGTCTTCTCGGTGCGGCATTGTGCTGTACGCCTAGCTAATCCCATTCGTGTGTCACGTATCATCGCAGGAACGATCCCTTGCTACCGTCACATACCTCATGTCTCTTTCTGAAATGTCCCGAACTCCCTTCTCGCTCGTTGATGAAATCAACCAGGTCAGTTCGATTGAGAACCTGTACAAAGGGCTTTGCCTCAAACTGACGTGGTGTGGTGACTTGTGATCCGGACTACAGGGTATGGATCAGCGAGCTGAAAGAGCCGTCCATAATCAGCTCGTGGAAGTGACGTGCGATGCCGATGCTGGACAGTGAGTTTGATTCTTCCCAGCCGCACATTTCTCCGAGCAAGGGTTCCCTTATGATTTACCGCGCAAGAGGACTTTGCTGATTCTTCTGATGCGTATTATGGCAGATACTTCCTCATCACGCCAAAACTGCTCACAGGTCTGACATATCATCCCAAGATGAAAGTATTGATCATCAACAATGGAACGTACCGTGAGTCTTCGTGCTGGATTAAAACACTCATTCGCAGCAGCGGCGTTTCGGACAAGTGAATCATGTTTCCCAGGCCAGGATTCAGCGTGAACTGACGAACGTGCTTCTGTTCTGGCATATTCTTGTCCACTTCTTCACTTCACCCTCAGTGCCCGACTCGCGAGATCAGAAACAGCGTTATGGCGATCTCAACAAGTGCTTGAAACGATTCCAGCGCTCACGCGGTATCGCAGCTCACTGATCGCCATGACATGGTCGATACGAGCTCCTCACCCTGACATACAATACAACATATGAGCGGGGGATTTGCTTACGATCGAAAGGCTCCATTCACAAATCGTCTCTATACGTCACAAATGCGAAGCGAAGGGTTCCGAACCGAATTATCCGATCTAGGCCGGACTTGTATATATGTATCTCCCAAGTTTCGCACCCAACCAATTCATGTCAATCACCCATCACTTAACGAGTTTATATAATGACCAGCCTCCGAGAGAGAGAGAGAGAGAGAGTACATGACTGGAGATAGAACGAAGGCTATGCATCATGTTATACTGCGTATATCCTCCAGTCCACCATTCTTGCCGTCCCGTGTTTGTTGGCCATTGCCCGAGGTAAGGGTTTGTGTGCATGCAAAGTGTCCATCCGTCTACTTGTACTATAGTCCAGCCTAGTCTAGTCCACTCTCACATTGAGTACATCAGAGAACCAGATCTTCTTCCCCTTGTTCAGGGTAGACCCGTCCTCCTCCTCCTCCTCCTTATCGTCTTGAGCACCATGTTCTTCAACAGCAGCCCGTAGACCATAATCACCCGAAACGAGAAAACATGCTCCCAAGGTCCATTCGGCCGTCTGGCCCGACTCTAGAACATCGTCAAGAGCGGCAGACGACAGTCCGTCAAAGAGGACGTTCTTGCTACCCTGGTTCTGATTTTGGTTCTGGTACTGGTGTTGCGTGTTGAGCGAGTTGGGCCTTGCTGAGGCTGAGCCTGGGCCAGATGAAGGATGGTGGGTTGATGACGGAGCTTGAGCCCACGATGTATCGGAATGCGAGGATGGGAGGGGCGCTAGGTGGATATACGGCCTGAATGGGCGTTCTGTGAGATGATCCGAAGGAGAAATGCAACTGGCAAGTCAGCATGGGCATCACCGTCACCGTATCGCCGCCACTGGTGCGATTACGATACAGCCTGACAGGTGACACGATCGATATCGACGAAGAACGTATACCGTGGCAGATCAGGGAGGAAGTTGACGGGGGTTGTCGTAGCCGAGAGTCTCCCTAAATCTAAACGACACTCACCAAGCTTGTTCGTGATCTTAACCGATACACCCACAAAGTCCATCGCTTGGATGTTCTTTGCACCATTGTCATACGTCAAGGTGACATTTACCTCAACCCCATCAGACTTGAGTACCTGGAGCAAGTCAGATGCAAAGTACTGGTCCCGTAGGCTTAGTGTACCTCTGCGGTTCGATCCGGGCTAGGAGTAGGAAAGTCGCAACGAGCTGTCAGCTGAGAGGGTCGAGCACACAATGTCTTTCCTTGTCGGACACGATAGAAAAGTCCTTTCACGGTGATCGTCCAAGTAATCAGATACAGAATGTGACAGAGAGAGCCGCCAGCGCGTCACTCACCTCTTGCCAAGAAGCGCTGACGAGGTCGAGCAATTTCTCACGATACCAGAACGACTCCCTCTCCCTATGCAGGCGCGAAACAGACTTCTTCTCCTTGTCCACGATATATTGACGCTCGGACAATGATGGTATCGGTTGCGAGAGGTCGGACTGTGGAATCGATTGACGAGGAAGGGAAATGATCAATCTAGTATCATCAAGGACGTAGAGCGTGAGCTTTGATCCGCCCAGAGGTTGGGGACCTGGCAGCTCACCTTTCCGTCGCGCCGGGCGGTACAAGCCTCGTGCACGCCAAGGGCAAGCGTTGGTGTAGATCTGCGGGTTTTGATTGGTGATACGGAAGAAATCAGCTTCTTACTCTAGTTGAACTCTCCATTGTTGATATGATGTCACGTCAGTCTACTCACCTTTCTCGTCCGCCTTGCGAGCCAGGGTCACCTCGAATGGCACACCAAAGATGTTCTTGACACTCAGCGCAAGCAAGCAGTGATCCGAGTCGTTCTCTTCTTCCAATACTTGCCGCAGAACATCCTCCGCAGCCCAAGACGAGCTAAGCGATGTATGCAGGTCTCCCTGGTCCATAGTCCGCTGGCCACTCTTGCCATCAACACGGCCGTTCATTTCTGCACTTCGAAGGCCGCGCGAAGCGACTTGCGAGGATGAGGAGGGTCCGGACGACCCGCCTAATCTGACCAGGTCGAGGGACGGGCATTCGAGCATGTGGTACACGGTGAACAGAATCGGAAACGATATCTGACGGGTGTAAAACGTCTTCTCGGCTTCCTCAGCCTTGACGGGCTTTCCATCTGTTTGTGAATCGATCGAGGACCGAGGTCGAGATCTTCGATTGATACACCCATAATCGATCCGGATAGTACCGTCAGTGCTAAGTGAATATTCGTAATCACAGTCAACTCCGTGGTACACGTCAATGCCCATGCCAGCACTCACCAGCCAACTTTGCCCAAACATCGCACGCTGAGAGTCGTCCTTCCTCCAGGAGGAATGATCGTCTGCTCTTTGTCGTCTCTCTCCCAAACGAATACGGGCCTCTTCAGTTGATCCCATTCGATTTCGTACGCTTGCTCTGGTGTCAGCTCGCCCTCTTGGATGATAGCTGCGGCTTCCCGCGCTGTCGAGTCGTCGAATGTGAGCTTGACAAAATCGATGGGTACCGATGATGCGTTCTCCAAAGTGATCCGAATAACGGAGCTAGAGAAGGAGGTAATATGTCTTGTATCAGTCTTGTGGAGCGTGTAATGGATTCACTCCGCTCCTTCCGATGCACTCACGTCTCTCCATGGTAGAGCATGACAGTACCATGCGTCAAAGTGGTCCTCTTGATCCAAGCAAGTGGCAACTCATCCACAACTTTGCACTCGATCCACTTGGCTCCTTCAAACACCTCCGCTTCCCCATCGTTCTCCTTGACTTTCTCAAGGATAGCAAACCTTGCATCAAGACCTTGTCGTTTGACCTTGCCCAGATCGGTTTGGATTCGAGACTTCCGCTTATCGCGCTTTTGTTTTTCGGAAACATCCATGATGGGTATTAAGATCTCCGTGGAGGCACCATCGTTTAGGCGGATAGATATGCCTTTAATCTGCATCGAACCCGGTGTCGGGGAATGACCAGTGACTCGGACCGTTTGGATCGATGATCCGGGTAGAGTAAGCGGTAAAGGAGATGTGATGAATGGTACTCCAGATGTACTGCTCGAAGAACATGCTATCAGCTGAATGATCCCAAAAAGAGGACAAGAATATAGGCTTACAGGATGGACAGATCTTGGATCTCGAGATCGAAAGTGAATGGATTCCGCACAGTGACGAATACGTCAATCTGCTCGTTCGCGACGATGACCGTCTGAGGGGAAGAAGATGGTAAGCGATGAATTTCAATACGAGTCGGAAGCAAGAGGTGTATGATCGGAAACTCACGGTGCCGCCTTCAGCCGCCTTCAGTCTAGGGTTGTACAAGAATGGATCCTTCTTGCCCTCCTTGATCGCGATCTCTTCTCTTGAATGCTGGATTGGCACCTTGTTGGGCGACAGACTGTCAAAGACATGCTAATCAGTAAGCATGCCTTCATTCGACACAGCCGCCGTCGTACGACTGTTACAATACACGACAATAACCCACCCTGACACCTCGATACTGAGCACAATCTTCCCCGGTATCCACCATGGCATTCCACCAATATCCATTCCCCTTCTTCTCGCGGTGGCCAGAGCAGAAGGATACATCTTACTCAGCATCCCCTGACTTTGCGGATTCAAGTACCCATGTAGCCCATTCAGAGCTGACAGGGCGAAACGGATAATGGATGGATGGTCCGGAAGGGACTCGGAGACTGTTATACCGTCTTTAAGGAGCTCGACTTGGAGTTCTGGCCAGCCGAATCTCGGTTCTCTTTTCGTGGTCGATGATGGTGAGTCGGAGTCGTGTTGGGTGATGGAATGAGTGTGCTTATGGGAGGATGTAGCGAAGTCGTCGTGATAAAATGAGAGCAAGTCTATACCCATGACTTGGCATGCTCTCTCAAACAGCGCCACTATACCGCTGTTCCCTTCGGTAGACTCTTTACGACGTATCGCAACATTCTGGCTGGCCACAGGAAGTCCTAAGCCCAGCCCAACGGCTGCGGCCGCCGCATCAGACTTGTTTTCATCTAACAGAGCCGAGGTTGGGGTAGCCATCTTCGTTCTTGAAAAACCAGCTGCGCCCATCCTTCGATTTTCTTCCCTTCCTTCCACGATCAGAATAGCCAGCCGCTTGATTACGTCTCTTGTGATCGCTGACTCCTTCCTCGGTAAGTCCAGCCACCTTGCCAACCAGATAGCTTCCGTATGTATCGTCAATTGTTCGGTTTTCGTCATTGCACGATGATGAGGTCCCAGAGCCTGTTCCACGTGCGCGAATACCGATTGCCGGGAAAGCTGAGAAGTAGCGGAGAGCAAAGCCAGAGACCGATGCCTCCTTCTCCGACCCGACAGGTCGGTCGTTTCGTGGCTCTGTAGCGGTGGTGGGAAGCTCCGGGGCAGGGTATGAGTCATGAGTGATGATAATGCTATAGATCCCCATCCTCCAGCAGCCCATATCAGCAAGACAAAATGTGTTATTCTTAACGATAGGCCAGTATGCAGATACGCGAGCAGACCTTCACCTGTGCCAACGTTTGACGGATTGGAGGTTGATGAAGCGGGGAAAGAGATGGATCCCGAGACTGCTTGAGGCGATGGCGAGAGGATAGTGGGAGGGTAAGGAAGCGGTGAGCGTGAAAGACATGCGAGGGACGATAGATAGTGAGAGAGGATTTCGACGGGGATCGGCGATGTTGGGAACGGTTGCGCTAGGTTCTAGATTGAAACGCCAGCTGTCAGCTATATTTCATAGTAAAACGTATGCTACCCTCACCGATCCATCTCTGCCTTCCCACGCTTCTCCAATACCTGCTACAGCTCTCCCCTCCCTCGCAGCTCCTTCCCACAGCACATCGCCTACGCTCCTGCACCTCTCAGCACCATCGTCAAAACACCTGATGGCGTCTCCATACAGTCCAGCGAGAAGGTAAAAGTCTCCCAGAAGCTTCATCAGCCTTCCTCCTGCCACTCCCGATAACGTCGCATTAGTGTACTTGGTTGGGCCTCCTATCTGGGTTGAATTAACCGGCGAGGACGAGGAAGTAGTGGACGCTGCTGAAGATGTCCTTGAGAACGGCGACGAGAGGGCCGTTGATCTTCTGAATGGATTTGACGAAGCTGCAGGCGCAGGTTGAGGAGCGGGCGATATTGAGGTAGGCATGGGAGGTAGTGAAGGAGGTTGTATGGACGTCGGTCTACCACCCGGAGTAAGTGATCTGGTGAGAGATATGCCCATACCGCTGAGATGGTCCAGCGAAGCGGAGTGAGCGATATTGACCGGCGTGGACGAGCTGGGCCGGGAAGGGTACTCGTTGGGGGTGGAAGAGCGGTGAGGGGACAGGATAGAGTTGAGCTCTGGGTGGGGGAGGGTAGCTGTCAGAGAGGGTAAGAGAGTAGACGAGAGGGTCCTCATTCCTGCGGGGGTTTCGAGCGCGGTAGCCTGTGATGGAGCACTTGAGGTCAGGATTCACGACCATGATATGTATGGCGTTGTGGAAAGCTAGTTGAAAAACAATTTTTGCAAAAAAAAAGAAGAAAAGAACGTATTCATGTTGCCTTCACTCACAATTTCACCCAGTTCCCCGAGCAGCTCGCCCACCACCTCTCCGAGCACCCGTCCAAGCCATCCCTCACTGCCCACCCCGTCGCTCGGCGCATACCTCATATACCCCTTATCCTTCTGACTTGGCCGTCCACTAGGCACCGGTACGCTGCCCTGTTTCCTCGGCGATGAAGGCGATCTCGGAATTTGGTTCGGAACGACCAGTAGTCTTTTCACCAAGGGGAAGGGGGAAGTAGAGGGGAATATCGAGGAGATGGTCTCTGAGAATGCGTGGTCCGGATCTACGGGTCGTCTTGCTCGTTGAGCTTGTTGACGAGAAGTAGAAGTAGTCGGACTGGGTATTGAACCCCGAAAGTCTTCTCGTCTGAACGTCGGTGCTGTCGGCGTACGAACGTCGGTGATATCCCCAGATCCTTCGTCCTCCTCTTCCGTAGATTCTTCCAAGCTGTAGCCTCGCACACCACCACTACTACTACTCTCCCCAGCATGCCCATCATCAGCAATGTCTAGCTCTGGGTCCGGCTCGACAGACAGTCCAAGGACGATCAACGGGAACCCAGCCATTCTCAGCAGACTCAGCGGATATAGATGCTGAGCCGGCGGATTATGTACATATTCCAGATGAACATGGTTCGTCGTCGCCCCTCTAGACACTGAAATACTGTTACCAGTCGAAGGTGGGAAGAACCTCAATCGTGGATTAGGCGGTAGATCGGCTCCGCCGGCATTCCGACTGCGTGAGACGTGAGGTCGGGAGAGCTCGTCGCCTCGGAGCGTCTGATACCGCTTTATCAGATCGAGGTATGACGAGTAGACTGCTTGCGATATGGGCGTGGAGGGGTTGTGTACCGGGATAAGGAGGATAGGTATCTTGGAGAGCGAAACGGGGTCCGCAAGCGGAGAGAGGGGCGTCGGGATATTCATGGTGAGGACACACTTCAGCCTGAGAGCTCGGTACCGCGATCGGATTTGACTGGTCAATCCCGAATAGTAATGATCACTGTTCTATCGGACTGTGCGTATACTGAGATTTTTAGTTGACACGAGACATTGAGTAGTCGACCAAAGATTGGAGGAGCGGACGAACTGGTGATCTGACCGAGCTGCGGACAACCGAGACCTGGGGAGATGTCACGAGCTATCAGTGTAACGATATATCGCTACCCTCCATTCGTGCCCTATAATATGTCTATGGTGTCGAAATCAAGCCCCAATGTCCAAGATGAGAGGACTTGAGATGCAAGCGCTATACAACCAAGAATGAAACGATAAATGATAACTTACTGTCAACGCCCAGAAGGAAGAACACTCAACGCGTCAACTCAACGAGCGAGTGATCCGGCGATCAGCGCAGCATGCATGGAACACACGTGGCAGCCCCTGTACCTCAGCGACGAGTAAGTGATGCTACAACTCGATGCATAATGCTAGATGCTATGTTTCCCATGCTCATGCTCTCTCCTGCAATACTCATGCAAGAGCAGGATGCCCCGTCGCCTGCGCAAACTCTGTCCCAGCAGCCCCGGCGCCAGTCGAAGCTGAAGCTTTCGACTGAGACTGAGACTGCAGCAAATATCTCTTCTTGCCCTTGAACGACAAATTGAGCGCTTCCAGCTCCCTCCTCTCGGCCAGTTTCACGGTCCTAGCAGCGTTGGATCGGGCCTTCTTGGCGATAGCGACTGCGACGTTGGCGTTGATGGTTTCCTTGATAACCTCCAAGGCGTGTGAGAGCTCTTCGAGTTCTGTCAAGTGCGCCATGAGGTCGAATGCGGCTTTGGGAGGAGTTTCAGCTTCCAATGAAGATGGCATTGGCGATGGCGCCTGAGCGGGTTCTGATGATGTTGGTGAAGCTGTGTGTAAAGTCGAAGATTCGGCCCCGAGCCCTTCAGCCTGGACTTGCTGTGTTACAGATACGTCCACTTGCACTTGCTCCTGTTCCTGCTGCGGGGCTCCCTGCTGCTGCTGCTGCTCCTGTAGAGTCATGTACAGATTGCCCACAATGATCTTCTCCTCCTCAAGTCTCGCTCTCGCAGCCTCAAGCTCCATCATCACAGCCCTCGCGACCATCCGCCCACGTCGATCTGATGACCGAGTCCATCTGACAGTCCTCCAGACGGCATTAAACCAGTTCGGTTCCACTCTTAATCCAGGCTTCTCGATCAGCTGGCTGGTACTTCCACTGCTATTGCTATCCACGCTTGAGCTCGAGCTTGGGTTTGAGGACGAGGCTGTTTGAAGTGAGTGAATCCATCGTGCTTGTTCGACGTGGGCGGCCCGAAGGGCTATGTGGAGGATTTGGACCGAAATGTCCTTGTACCGCGTATCGTTGGGCGAAGTGTGGATCTTACTTGACCACGCTCGCGATAACATAGCAAGTACACTGGAGACCACTGCGCCCTCTCCATCTATCGGTCGAGCGTTGTTGATTGACGAGGGGTCTTGTAAGCGTGCGATGATGTCCGAGGCGGCTGACGAGTCAGCGGCGGAGAATGAGTCTGGACTGAGGATCTCGAAAGGAGTGGGGATGGGGGGAAGGAAATCGTTGAATTGACGGGGTGTATCAGCCGAGGAAGACGAAGATGCGGACATTTCGCTGATTTCTGGAGTGGTTGATGCTTGTGCTGACAGGATCGTAAGTCAGCCAGATGACTTCTCGACAGCCTTGGGGTCATCCAGCTCACCTGATATCACCTCGTCCTCCCTGACTCGTTGCCCAAACCAACCTCTCTCAGCTCTCCCAGCTTGCTCAGCCGCGATCATAGCCGAAAGCGTCGGTATCACCTCGTCCTCTTCCTCCAATCCATTCGCCAGCTGACTCTTCCCTGCAGCATCCTGGACGAGGGCAGACGGTAATCTGTCGATATCACCAGGGAACAAAGCATCAAACGAGGCCAGCATCTCATACAACCGTCCTTTTCTACCTAGCAAGTCGATGATGGCTAACTTGACAGACGGTTTCAGCTTGAC
Source organism: Kwoniella heveanensis BCC8398 (assembly GCA_000507405.3). NCBI lineage: Eukaryota > Fungi > Basidiomycota > Tremellomycetes > Tremellales > Cryptococcaceae > Kwoniella > Kwoniella heveanensis. The sequence continues at coordinate 277,371 of KV700136.1, read as the reverse complement.
AGCTTCAGGTCCAAAAGCGAGATTTGCAATGTCGAGAGAATACCCTTTCGTGAGAATCGCCTCTGATAGTTGGTCAAAGGAATCTACTGTCGCTCTATCGGTGATGGTTGAGGATACGATTCTCGAGATGTTCAAAAGGTTCTCAGCTGTCGTTCCGTTAGGGCTGATGTCTTTCTCCTGCATGGCCAAGATCAACCGTCGGGCAGTCTCCACGGCTTCCATGATTTCCTTCTGAGCGGTCCTATGTCGGTGGGCATGATTTCTCAGCCATCTCGATACACTCTTCAGAGCGTGAGTGTACATGGTTCTCAGCTGCTGGTACGTCAATCGATCGTCGTATCGATGTCGTATTTCCTTGATGATCGCCTCGCATCCTGCTTTATCACCCACAAACGCCAGCTTGTCGAGAGCGTTGATGAAGACTTGCGGGTTGATCTTTCTCGCTGAGCTAGACATCATATCCGCCGCTACCGTTCTCATCCTTCTCTCCCACTTCATCCCCAACTCGCTATTTCTCGTCAACCGGCTCCTGAGTACCGAAGGGCTGAGATCCCTCTTGGAAGTTTGCACGGTCAACCGCATGTGTCTCGAATTGGGCAAGATGTATCGGAAGACGTTTTGCAGGAAGTCGATGTCCAGTGATCGCCTGTATGCCGGAGAGAGCGAGTTGTATTTCTGCCATACTCTCGCAGCGAACACCTCGTCCCGAACGGCATTGGACAGCTGAACCATCTCCCTCAATTCAATGACCACGTCCGCCTCTCGAGAGGTCGGTTGAGGGATTGGAGGAGCACGAGCTGTGGAGGTCGCGAATGTATGATGAGGAGAGGAAGAGTCGAAAAAGTGTAGTGCCGAGGGGACGGGTTTGGTTGAGCTTTCATTGACGGGCAGGGGGGAACGAGGCACGGAGCCGAGGATGTTTTCAGGGTGAAATGAGGGCGTCGACGGTACTCTGTCTTCGGCTGCTACAGCAGAGGAGGTAGACGAATTTCTGGAAGATATCACGAGAGCGGGGCTGCGGATGAAAGAGCTGGTCAGTGTCGGAGCATAGAATCCTGCAGAGGGGTTACTCTGCAGAGGTGGGGAAGAGAGTGCTCACCGAGATGACCCTGCTGTCGCACCGGCACTCGCCAGCTTTTGAAAGTTTCTTGACAGCCGCATCGCGATCGATATCACAGTGTACCGACCGTTGTGGGACTTTTGAGATAAATGTAATTCGAGCCCAGTTGCCGTATCTCGAGATAGTAGGGGAGTACATGAAAGACATAGAGTGTGTCTTGGACTTTTCGGCCGGTATGGTGAATAACTGTACGGTGAGGGTTATTTGTATTCGCTCCCTCCACATAAAAAGTTGAGAACATGCAGGTCCACTCTGTATACCCTGTATTTGGCTCACTAGAAGGTATTGACGACTCTGAAAGATATCATTGAGCGTGTTATGCTCATGCACCATAAACATCGATGATTCAGTCATAACGACTTGCATACTAGACCTTACAGAGTCATCGCCAGTACATAGAGCGCACGCACCTTGGTCAGTATGGGAAACAGACACATTACGAAGAAGACGATCAAGGGCAAGGAGGGGCTTCATCCGGGCTCGCGAAAGGGTATGTCGATTCACAGGTCTCGAGTTTCGACTTGATCATTCCCACTCCCTTGGTTCTGTATAAAGCGGTCCGCGTTTGGATCATGAGCATGATGCTCAACAGCCTGGATCTTTCGATATTAGTACCGAATGATTGATATGACCTCGCTGACTTAATACTACTTTACCACTACCCCACAATCCTTCAACAGCGGCTCAGCTGACGCGGGTCAATTTGAGAACGGACAAGCTCAAGCAGCAGGCTAAAGCGAGGAAGGACTACGCAGAGGCGAAGCGTAAGTGGAGTGGTGTTGCTGTCTCTGATAGGTTGTGCGAGACAGGGCTGTACCTGTTATTGGGGCATCTGCGTGCTATGCAAGTGGATCGGCGGTCTATGAGCCATCTGCCCACGAATGGACTTCTGACTCAATTATCAGTCTGGAGCGGATGTAGACATATGGATGCGAGGGGAAACCGCAGGAGCTGATTATCTGTCCCCCCTCACTCGCAGTACAAAGACCTCTCTTCTTCCTGCACGCTCTATCATCCCCCAACCCACTCTCATTGCCCTCCCTCCAGGCACTGATAACAGAGGTGTATATCGCGCGACATGATGATCGGATCAACGAGCTGATCAGTGAGCGAAGACCGGGGCGACCGAAGTCGAAGGAGCTGCTGGAGTTGGAAGAGGTCAAGAAGAGGGAGATGGCCGAGTATGACACTGGTATGGGTGAGTGGGAGAGCGAGTGATTGCGCTTTGACCTGGGAATATATTCTCTAGACATGGTGTGATGACGCCCGAATATCGGTCATACAATGGTTAACCTCGATCGGGGAGGAGCTAACAGGTTGGAAATATACCAGTAGAGCAACGCTGACTTGATCTTCATATTTCGATCGTCGTCGTCTTTCCCTCGGCAGAAGTACCAGACCTGACAGACGCCCCGACCGTCCGACTGATGTACACCTGGCTCACCAACGACACCTCGATCGCGCACTCGCATGTTGACCTCCTGCGCCTGATCCGAGTCAGCGCCCACCACACCACCACTGACGGTAGCGCCGAGAACGGAGTCGTGTTGGTACGTAAAGGGAGGGCGGAGCAGATGGGATTGGGAGTACCTATATTAGGGGAGGATGAGGGTGCGGAAGGTGAGGATTGGACCGAGTTGATGAAAGAGGGTAAGAAGGAAGGGATGGAGGTTGAGAGTAGATGATGTGCCAAGGTAGAGGATGGTCTTGCATAATTCTTTTCAGGGCGTCTAAGCTCTTCCTATTGACTTGACTTTTCTGGTCTGACCTCTGTAGAATGGTCACCTTGTTGCTATATGTATGTCACAATGATCCTGTACTATTCTCTACCACCGTCTTTGGGATCATCAACGCATCTCGCAGTAGGTCGTCGCACCCGGTACATGTCGATCATGGCACAACAACTACAACAACACTCGTTCCGGTCTTCACATACCAATGCCTATAGCTATGCCTATCCCTTTGTCCCAGAGCTCACACCACACACAAGCCACAGCCCAAAACACGTCATGCGTACTTTCTCCGTACTCTCAAACCCCCTAATCCTACACTCCTCACCATAGTGGGGTGAAATCAAGTGCCAGCCAGAATTTGGTCGGATGGTCGATGCTGAACCACATCACCTACTTCTTCACCTCCTTGACCTCGTACACGCCTGGTCGGCCCTCGACGGGAGTGTGTTCGCATTGGCATCGCTCAGCCTCGGGGACACCTTCGAGGGCCTATGTATTCACCGTGAACCTACGTGTCAGCCATCAGTATCTTTATCTAGCATTTTCGGGAGTGGGCGATTCTGGTCAAGTCGTATGCGAGTATCATGCACTCACCGTCTCGATGTGGCCACCTGTCCACGGAGGGGTTGATTCTACATCAGCATTGCCTCGGTACCTCCCTCACATCTACCAAGCGATCAAGGAGCATCTGATATGAGAGATACGATATCCTATACACGCTTGCCTCTCGCTGCAGCCTGCAGAAGGTGATTCTCGGCGATGACTCACCGCAACCCCACCAGGTGGGTTTTCCATCGTTGGGACAGTTGACTCGTTTACACATGATTTATAATCTTTTGAAGGTGCTTCGTTTGCTCAATGCAGATTTCAGGTCCGATAGCAGCAGATAAGTTTATGAGGTACAGTAGTCTACCGTGAGATGAAGAATATGAGGAATAGGTGGGCAAGTATTGTCTTCTGAGTTTTGCAGGGTGATTACAGTAGTAGTAACCGGCTGACTGCAGCTGGTCATAGTCGGCGAATGATTAGAGGGGCATTCGCCGGGTAATGTCTCCAGTATGACGGCGCTGTAGCTGCTGCATAAGGGTTTTCGCTCATTCCACTGCTTAATGAGTTAGTCTGTTTGATTTGTTGCATACCTGATCACTCAGCTCGGCCCTAATACCTATATAAAGCAGGTGTACACCCAAGAATCATGCTATCTCTGCTCGCTCGTGAATCGCGCACAGCTGGAGTCTCTCGACGACAACGCCGCCCGTGCCAGATCCAGGTCGAAACGAGGAGGTCGAATATGTTATGCTCGACCTCGTTATCAAAGCGCAGTGTTGGCTTCGGTGGCCGTGCCAGCGTTGGTCTCGCTGGGGAGCCGTCCGGTAGAGGATTTCTTGGTATCATCTTCATTCGGTGCTTGAGTAATCCCACCGCCGTAGAGAGCACTAAGCTCGATGTGGTCCTTCGTACCCACTGCAAAACCATTCTCCGCTTCCCACTCCTCGCGCTCCCGCACAACCTTGTTTGCCCACTTGTTAGCGTTGTCCATTTCATCCCACTCGCTTTGAGAAGCTCCGGCGGCGTTCGAAGCGTTTCGAGAGGTAGCTTTGACACGGCTCTGATGGTCGTAGAAAAGCATAGTGGTGTTGCCTTCACGCTCAGGGGCGCAGCTGAGGAGCCTTGATGAGACTCGGACGTCAGGCATGGCGGTGGCCTGATGGCTGTAGTACTCGACCGCAGGTCCGATTGTGCTGTGGATGACCTCCTTGGCCCTCTCATCGGGCAAAGTTGAGGCCGAAGGGTCCCTTTTGATCATGCTGGTGTACAGACCCGTACGCGCAGTGGCTGTACCATCTGCAACGTACTTATGGATCTCGGTTTGGAGCTCTTGGTACTGCGTGCTCGTTCGTTCGGCCATGGTAGGCGCCCTAGTGCCACTTCGCTCTCGATTGAAAGCTTCATCGTAGACACTTAAGAGTTCATCCCCGCTGAGAGCAAGAAACTGATAGGGTACACTTGTGGGATGTGCCATGGTCGTCGCAGGGTCAACTCAATCTTTAAGGTGATCGCAAACGGGAGAGGAGAGAAAGATTGTTGGGATTGGAAGAGGGATAATCAGATTTGTCAATAGGTCTTCACGGTACTGTGAGCGCATGGGGATAATTGCTATATATATCGTCTCTACGAATTGGGCAGAACCGTCCTTGTTGGCACAACAGCCGAGGAGGAGCAGAATGACGAGTGTTGCGCGTACGACACATATTGATCGACTCGATAGAGTCTTCGTATCGTAGCGAAGCGAAGCTTCGCATCGCAAGTTGCGAAGCTGTTCAAGGTTCCTTGCCTCCCTTCACCTCGCTCCGATCCAGAACTTGGAGGCTTCAGCAAAGGACAAAAAGAATTAGTACTAGCACTCGTACTAGTTCCTCGCTTCGGTTCGCTTTCTACAGTACTGTCATGACTTATTCGACAGATCAATTGAGTCGGGGTGGGGTCTGGCTACGCACACCTTCTCTTTCTGACAGCTGGATGCTCGATGCTGAGCTGACGTGCAGAGTAATTCGATATTCGCAGTGTAAACACATACAGTAGGCATCCCTTCGTCCTTCGTGAAGCAACTCCGACCCGACAGGTCTCTCTCTCTCGTTCTCTTCCTATTCGCTCTTGAATTCAAGTTCCCGACCACTGCGCCCAGGAAGCAAGCTACTCACGATCGTCCGACTTGCTCGGAAGGAACGAAATGACTGCATCGTTTGCTGTACTTGAGACCAGGAAGGGGAAGTCCGTCCGCCACTCAGCGCGCTCCTGACCCATACACAACGCATACGTACAGTGTGATTAATTACAAGAGGGTAAGCACCGCAAGAACAGACGAGGAGGAGTATATGTGCAGTCTGCCTGCAAAACCTGAGCTTTCTACTTCACGCCAACGAATAGTATCTCCCAGATCAAATGATCACGAGGAAAAGTCTTCTTGAAAGGTACATCTATAGCACAGTGGAACGAAATGATGCAGGGTCGCAGCTGAATATCATGAGGAAGACAAGCTTTCGCCAAGAGAGTGGGAGTGCTGTACTCCTGCTGTGCAGTATTGTTGACGAGGAAGCGACAGTACCACATACTTACTCCTACTCCTGGTACGGTGGTGGCGCATCAGGATAGACACCTTGTCCATGCCAATACCCCTCGCTGGGGAAAGCACTTCCTTGCGTATCATACGCGTGTGCCGTTGCCCCCGGGACCTGGCCGCCTCCGTATGACCCATGTTCTTGGGTCGGGCCACCACCACTGCCGGTAGCGGCTGTGTATCCTCCACCAGTCATGCCCTCTTCACCGGGGAGTAGACCCGTCGAAGACTTCTTGAGATCGCTCGCCTCGTCAAACCCATGACTGCCCCCGCCACCACCATTATTGGTATCCTTCTGCGCGTCAGACCTCATGGCGGCATATCCGTTGTCCCTTTCCCTCACCTCTTGCTCTGCCACTCGGGCCTCCGACCATTGAATGGCGGAAGGGCCATAGGGATTCAAGAAGTGCTCGCAATACGCATCTTCTTGGGCAGCAAACATGGCCCTACCCTCTGTCATGCTCACTCTGAGATTATGGTCGTAAACACCCACAGAGCCAGGAGCGTCAGACCTGACAGTGAAGCACAAACTCCTCGAGGGGACTCGGAGTGTCCCAAGGTAATGGGACAGATAGCTATAGTATTCGCATTCGGGACCGATCGTGTTATCGATAACTTGCTCGGCCCTTTGCTGGGCTGTCAAAGTTACAGGGACCGACGGATTGGCACTGGCGTAGAGCCTGGTGTTCTCAGTCCTTGTACCGTCTTTGATATACCGGTACATCTCCTTGGTGAGGTTCTGATAGGCGGTGCTCATTCGGTCCGAGTAGGTAAGCTTGCCCGTGCGATTCCGGCTTCTGTTGTACGCCTCATCGCAGGGTCCAAAGAAATCCTCCCCGACGAGCTGGATGAACTGGTCTGGGATCTCGGATGACATGTAGATGGTCGTTGGAAAAGCTAGAATAAGATAGCGATAGGCAGCTGGACTAATGAAAAAGCTGGATTGCCGAGTCTAGGTTGGGGTAATCAGGCTCGCTCGGACTGGATTCCACCAAAGTGGTAGAGAAATTCTGTGCTGTGGTTTCAACCCAATGTACACTCGTTGAAAACACGGTGTCAGTCTATATATACGAGTATAGCGCGAGTCCAAGCGACCCGCAGCTTATGATCGTATCGTATTCTCTCGAGTCGAGTCGAACCGGCAAGAAGACTTGGCCTTCCTTTTCAAGCTTCATTCACTTAGCTGTGCAGGGCCTTTCCTTTATCTGAAGCTCCACCCACCTACCAACATGTGAAAAGATCTGGGAAGTCATGAGGTTGCGCCACACCCCATGACAAAAGGCTTCTGCCCGAGTGTCTATCAGAACTTGCGAAGCGAATAGATGAGCTACTGTACCTTGCTATACGGCTCGGCCTCGGCCTTGGACTCCTTTCGTGGAGACGGATGCTGAGCCGTAAAGCTTCGAGCGGGCTACAATCCAGGTCGATTTGTGTCTTCCGTCATGTGGTTCGCGATTCGTAGCTGTCAAGAGAAGCGGTGGCGATCACCATATTTCTGCATCATTCAATCAAGGTGATGTCAATGACGTTGCTGTTATCATGACAAACTCGGAGCACGTAGTATTACTTTTTGTGTCATCGCCACTGTTCGCGTTCATGTATGACACTTTTTTTCTATCTCGGGTGAAATTCATTGATTTGAGGCTTCTTCTTATCTATCTTTCATCGCTTGGGCACTCGAAAGAGTATCTAAGTGAAAGGAGGAAGGTGGGGAGGAGTATGAATCATGATACAACGGAGGGGAAATGTGCAGCAATTGAGGCGGGGTCGCTTCTGAGAGGGTCAATATACTATATGGACATGGAAAGAAAATACCTGACTGAGGGGTGGCAGCTATCCGAAATAGAGGTCGGCAGCGATGATCACTGTATGAAAGATTGCATGAAGTACAGTAGTGGGTTTCGCTTGAACGATCCGCAACTTAGAAAGGGTGTCATATTCGTTCACCCAAAGGCAGGATTTTACGTCCCATATCCTCCTCGACCTCGCCTTCTTTGCCTTCGCTCAGGTTGGTTATGCCTGAGGTCTCCCCCACCCCACCCAGAGTCGCTATCTGCATAATGACCCCTGCCCTGAAGCGAGGAAGTGGTTCGGTTTTGTTGAGGATCATTATCCCATTGAGGACCACTCGACCATCTGTTGTAAGGAGGTGGACCGTGTTGATTTGAAGAAGCCGATGCGATCCTTTCCGACCGTTGAGAACGAACGGTGAGGTCGCTATCATGCTGCCCGTGGTGTCGAAGACCATGTCCGTGGTCACCGAAGGTATTGTGGCCTTCGGACGGGGGATGCAGCGGTGGGTTGGCATGGGGCGGTGTAATATTGATCGGACTGAATGGAATCGGAATGGGGACAGTCCTCGTCTCCTGTCTCGGTAGCTCCTGAGCCATGTATTGAGAATGGCCGGAGGATCCTGGGCAATTGATTGAATTATCCCTGATAGAGTCAGACGGATCTCCCGGATGATCGGGGTGTGAGGTGGGTATGGAGGTCCGAGATGAGTGAAGAGAGTCGTGTCCGCCGCTTTGGATCGGTAGAAGAGTGACAGGCTCGTCGAACTGTGGTGGTAGGTCGTCCTTCTTGACGGCAGGAGGCGACAGTCCAGCTTCTTCGCAATAGGCCTTCAGTGCCTCGTGGTCGTAGATAGCCTTGACCATGCCATTTTCCTCCTTGAACCCGTTTGGCAGGAGCGTGCTCTTGCTCAAAAGACCTTCGGGCATCTCAAGCTCGGAAGGCTGAGCGGGTGGACTCGGACCAGGAGTAGGCACTCCAACCGGAACGGGCGCAGGTGGAGGCATCGGGACCCCGGGGCTGAGAGGTGGAGTTGGACCAGGCGGAGGCTGTTGAGGCGGGTAGTATGGGACTGGCCCAGGCGCTGGGGTAGCTGGAACGTAGCTCACGCCCCACGCAGCGCAAAGCATCTGAGTACGAAAATCAGAGTGTGAGACTACGCTTCAAGAAGTGGAGCAACTCACAGGGTACTGTAGATGGGCTGGAATTTGTCCCTCGAAGGACGGTGTCTGGACAGGCATTGCGGGGGCAACTCCAGACTGGGTTGTCGGATTGCTGCATGGAATTGATGTCGGTCGAGAAGGGTAGACGTTCACCGGGTAAGTCGGCATCATCGGCGTATACGTAGGAAGGAGAATAGGACACGGATACGCCATCGGGTACGCTGGTGTACTCGTGTATGGACCAACAGCCTGAGGCGGTAGGCTGACGGGAGGCATGTGCGCCGACTTCGGACTGTACTGGGACACCATGGACGGGCTGATTGCTCTCCCGAGATCGTCGATGTACATCTCCTTCGTCTACGTTGTCTCTCAGATCAGCCAAGCAATTTTCACCGCTGAAGATGTGTCTACGACTTACATGTACGTCAGATGGTAACACCTTTCTAACCTCGACCTTGATCGCCGAGCCGTGTGATGTTGCGCCATTCTATGCCCAGTCAGTTCTACAACCTGCGGTGAATGGACAGAACGACTTACTTCCAGGGCGATAGCCCGATCAGCTGCCTCTTTGTCTTGGAACAGGACTCGAGCAGACGCATAGGTAGACAAGGCGGTCAACGGATTGTACTCAATGGAACACTGCATGAAGATCAGCCATGTCCCTTCACGCCGTTCAATGAGATGGTGAAGCGCACGTACAATTCTTCCGTACTTCTCAAACCGCTTCAAGAGGGTAGCTGATGTTTCCGAACCTTTCACCAGTCTGCCCACAAAGACCGCCCGTTCGTCGATATACTTTGGTTCTCCAGACGACAAATCCTCAACTAAGACTCTTCCGCGATATGTGTGTATGAGCTGCCTGCGAAGCAGAGGATGGGTTGGGCTGTAGCCGAATGACGTTTCAGCTTGCATTGTTACTGGGATGGACATCGGGTTGGCGGAAGGATGATCGAGAGGCGGAGTGGCTTCGGTCGGTGCGGGCGGCGATAGTCGAGCGGCGGTCAACAGAGTGGATGGGACATCATCGACCACCGTTTTGCTTGCTTGGTGGAGTCTACGAGAGGGTCTAGATCTTTTGCCCTCCATCTCGTTGTGAAGTCTGGTGAGAGGAGTGATCGGAGGTTGGGAATCATCCGGGACAGATGACGGAGCGACTTCCGGGCCATCGACAGCGTAGTACCCATCCGTCTCGTCGGCCCATCTGACGAAGAAGCCAGGAATCTTTTGAAGTTCCTGATTATCGAAGCGATCATGAGCTTGTACATCTGCCTGGTCTTCATCTGCGCCGCACACTCACGCTCATCAGATGCCGAGCTTCGTAGGCACCGCTGACGGTGACGAGCCACCCTTGACCTCGCACGGTCGGCGGATATATGTCAAGAATCTCAGCGAAGTAGTCGCACAAAGCAGGGATGATCTAAAGATCGCAATATAGGTGAGTGACATAGATTCCATGTGCCCCAGTCGACAACTCGCCTCTTTCTCTGGGACCCTTCGTCTCATGTCGATTTCGCCTATCTTTTTGGGCTCTTTACCCGTATTGGCTCTGTACAACCTAACGAGGGAGGTGAAAGCTTGATCGGAGGGCCTGATCCTCGGCCACCACGAGATTCGGGAACCATCACGCCACAGCTGGGGGACGGCATCGATGAAGATGCGCGAGGGTAACGTAGCTGTATGGAAGGAGGACAGCGGATCTCGATCTTCCACTGCGTCCCGAGTCAGTGAGGGAGGGGAGGCGGATCGGGCTTTCTCGTCCGCCCGAGGACCAGTCAGTCGAATAAGGATAGCTCGGCTCATGTGCTTGGCCGAGGAGCGTTTAATAATGATGTCCAGGTCCGTGGGCGCCACCCGAGGGCCCGAACCTGAGCGGAATCGTAGCTTGTGTCGATCGTGGTCAGCGAAAACTTTGTTGATACTCTCCGCATCCTACAAGAAGTAAGCTCGTCAGCTTCAATCGAGAAGCTTAAAGTGCTTGGATGCAAGATCGCTGACCTCGAATACTACGAAGCCCTTCTCGCAGAAGAGGCCAGTTGCTTCGTAGTGGAAGCTGTTTAGCCGTCATTAGTGTGCAGTACTGCTCATGCGCTGATGAAAAAGACGAAAACTCACACTGCCCTGACTGTGCCGTATCGCGAAAAGTGGTCGAGCATGTTCTGTTTGAAATGTTCGATGCGAATCGGATTAGGCAGCCTGGAACACGGATCAACATCCATCACGTCGAGAAAGATACTGAGGTGAGAGGACCTACTGTACAAAGATCCTCTGAGACGCAAATTTGGCGCTGTACATGGGGTGAGGGGGCCTCTTCCACCATTCCCGGTTGAGACTACCATTTCGATCCGCTCGAGATCTATGTGACCTAGTACCTCGACCGGTGGTCTGAGTCTCGACAGGACTCGGGGGCTGGATAGGCTTCTGATCCTGACCTACTGTGACCGAAAGGACCGTCGGAGCCTTCTTCGAGTTCTTGTTGTCGGAATAGGCCGGGTCGATGACCTCTTCGGGCTCCTCGGCTGGGGAATTAGTTCGATGAGGCGTAAGAGCCGGCGTGGCATCCTCGGCATTTTCCTCATCCGAGTACTGGACAAATACCGGGGGAGGTGGTTCAATTGCGCTGTTGGGTCTTGTAGGATGGATATCATCGTCATCAGAAGGCTCGGGAGCCATCATGGGCTGGGCAGAAGGGAGTCGTGCCACCTCTGCGTTGACATTAGGAATGGAGCTTGCCCATCTCTGTAAGCCGGCTTCTTTGTCCCAAGCCGTGTCTCCGGGAGATCCGATCGAGCTCCACATGGGATTCGCACTCGCAGTCGTTGCGGTTGGTGCTCCCTCAGCCTCGTTTGGTCCTGGATGTTGCAGACTGTGCTCGATCGCATCTTCGAACCTTGCCACTTCTGGATGTTGAGCCGCCTCGCCCCAAGGCCGAAGGCTAGGCACAAAGATCCTATTAGCATCTCGGAAGCCTGCTTCTCGATGACGAACCGGTCCATCGCTGGCTCCTTGGTGAGATAAATGATATTTTTGGGAGTCAGGATGGGGTGATGGGTCGGTGGCTACATGTACAACATGATCTCGGCGCGCAGGGCTCGTAGGCGTCTTTTCATTCCCAATGTACGTGTTGGAGATAGAGCGCTGTACAAATCGAGTTGTCATTTCGAGACTGGCTGGGACTCGGCGACGGGCTTCGGACGGAGGGTCAATTCCTTGCGCCTGAGATTGGTTTGGAAGGGATCTGTAGGCTGAAGAGGCAGGGGAAGCTTTATTGCTGGGATGGTCAAACTCGGGCTCCTGGACCGGAGCGACGGATTCGGAGTCTTTGGCGGTTATATCTGGCATTCGTCGTTGCTATCATAAATGACATGTTAGCCAGAGATAATGCTAAGGAGGTCAGGGCTTCTCACCTTGCCGACTCTGAAGGGTTGAGAGGGTACCGAGGTGTGGATCGAGCCCCAACCTCCGTCGTCTTCTTCGTCGACATCTTGAGGAACCTCCTGTCCGGCAGGAGCCGAATGTTCCAGAGCAGCCTGGTCAGTAATGCGATGCCTGTTAGCTCTGGCCGATACCAATGCGAATCGCAGTAAAGGTTGGGAACGGAGTCCGGCTGACGAGTCACGATACACCGCTCACCTGAGCGATTTGCATTTGCTCTGGAAGAGCAATGGTGGCTTGCGGTGAGTTCGACTGTTGAGTAGACTAAACACCCTGGGGTCAGCGCCTGTGTTCCCGGAGAAAACTCCTTTTGGTCTGCGGTGCGGTGGAAAGAAGAACTTTATGGTAGAAGCATGAACACAATGAAGGACGCTTCACCTTGTCATTTGGCTTGCTGATCTGAGCATACGCGTCTCCCTTCGTGTGCTGGAATCGAATATCTCACGTCAGCTTGAGGCGTCACTTTTGATACATACCCCATACGAGGGAGAGCAAGGCAGCGAAGCTCACTTCCTGGTTCTCGACGTAGTAGGGCTCATTGCCCCAATCATCGTCTTCCTCGACTTGAACATGGGAAGCTGTCGAAGGCTTGACCTGATCTCGTCCATCTGTGGTTACGGGAGGCAACCCTCGAGGGACGTTGTCTTCCTGAGTGGCGCCGCAGGGCTGGACCGGAAGAGTCTTGCCCCTTTGGGAGGAGACAGATTGGGAGTACGCATAGCCGGTCGAGCGGGGATGCTGCTTGGGCAGAGCAAGTCTAGCGGATTGGTGACCGTCGGCAGGTGGTCGTGAAAGGTTTGGGTTAGACATGGTGGGCGCACTGCACTCCGACGATCGTAGAAAAGAAAGAATCTGAAGAATAGAGGATCGCTGACGTAGCTGTGTGCAATCGTGGACTGCTAGGTCAGGTTATGGATCAGGAGTGTGTGACGAGCGGACCGGAGAAAGAAGGTGCGGGATATGAATGAGAAGGAAGAGAAACAGGTGAAGAGAGGGGTGGAGAAGAGAGCGAGGGAGGGGGAGTGAGTAGTTGAGTCAACTTTGCACGGTGATACCGTACGGTGCTACTGTATACCATACTCATACAGTGAGGTGAGGTGCGATAGGAGCTGACGGTGGGCAAAATTAGTTTGGTTATTATTATGATTATGCCAGAGAGGGGACCGTGCGCATCATGTCATAGTTGATTCCTCATTAGCTAAGCCTCGTGTTTACTCCATATCTCGATCTCAGCGGTCACCATCAGCTCAGGGAAGAAGAGCTTTTGGGTGGTCTAGGCGTCTGATCGTGATCGATAGGGAGGTTCTGGAAGACAGGTTGAGGGTTGAAGAGATATGAGCATCAGATCGATACGGGCATGCCATGCCACGTGCACTTGTGCAGGCACCATCAATCAACCTTGATCTGAAATTTAACATTCGATCAACAAAGCAAAGGAAGGGGTTAGTAGGCTCAGTCTGAAGCGAGTACACAACACTCTATATGCTGAGAAGGTCGGAGTCGTCCGTCGCGATCAGTAATTGGAGACCCCCTTGAGGTCGATCATCTAGCCTTAAAAACGATGCGAGAGAAATCAAGGGCAGAATGGTACAGTATACCGACTGCCGGTGCATATCGATGAGTCTCACTTGAACTCACAGCTCTTAATGCAGTGGAACAGCTCACTCAATCGTATCAAAGGGTCCCTCTACTTGCTACTGTATGATATCGGATGACTAGCGTGGAATGCCATCCTTTGGCTCGCCATTCGCGAGCATCGAATGATGGTCGCCAAGGATAATTCGATGCTATCGGTGAACGCACCCGCAGAGGGATTAAAGAGCTTCAAAATGGGCCGGTCCGAGCTGGTTCTAGCTCAATTCGGATATGAAGCAGCTTTTCGGACATGGGCATTCTTCCTACGAAGAACAAGTATCGTGGCTGAAACTGCGATGATACTGGTAGCTTTGGTTCGACGCGTTGTGCTCGAGCACGCGTCACTGCAGTGCATACAACGGCGACCACCGCCCCCCCAGCTAAATCAATCGCCGGAGTCTGGATCACAAGCAAGCAAGCTGGCAAGAAGGTGTAAGACCTGTTTCACTGAAAAGCAAAAGCTAAAGGCTACTGTATCAAAGTTCTTCGGATGATCCTCGATATGCTGCGACAAGCAGGGCATCGAGGATAGTGCTAAGATCAAGTAGAAGAAGCAGCGTGTACTCGACCTCATCTTGCCTTGCCTGACTAGATATCGGACCTGTACGAGATCGGGCCAGGAAAGTCCCTCAAGTTGAGGGTACGTATGTATGCGTAATGTTGAGGTTCAAAACTCAAATGTTCAGGATCCCGAGTCTGTCCCGCGCGTAGAAGAACATCAGCTGATGTCTATCCATCTTCCACCCCCACAAAGCCTTGTTCGTCATCTACACGTTATGCTCGATGCGATGCAGTCAGTCATGCTCGACTTCTGATGCATCCCACTTTGGTCGAATGGTCAGTCGTACAGTACACGGGATCGGGAAGGGGAAGGATGGGCTGTGCTGCTTTCAACGAGCACAGTTGTCATGACTTCTTTGGCCGCTGGCTGGTACAGTGGTCCCCCGACCGTTCTATCTGTGGAGCAGCCTCACGCGACACCTCATCAGCCGGATTCGGCCACGAGCTTGAGTGAGGAAGGTGCAGGGCCTGCGATCCTGGACCTTCCGATCTTTGCCCATTCGTACCCGTACTCGACGCGAAAAGATCGGCAGGGCAACCCAGTGAAGCTATCTCGTCTTCTGTTCCTGTGCCTGGTCCTGATGACTAACTATACAGGCTTAACTTGGAACTCCCCGATAAAACTTCAAAGATGGCATCGCTGACGCTTCCAGACAATCTGTATCTGTATATACGAGCAGTCGTCCAAAACCCGTACGAGTAGTCTTTGCGAAAAGGCGCTCTCAGATACCGTTGAACAGCATGCATCTACAGTACAGGATCGCAGTAGTGTGTAACCCGGGTTGCATGTACGGTCCATCTGCACAGATTCGTACGTACACACGGAAACGCTATTTGGACATGGTATGAATCAGTGGCGCATCATGGCGTTTTGCGCGGTTCACCTGACTGCTGCCATGTCGTTTTACAGTATCGAATCGCGTTGAATCGCGAAGTGAAACCAGTCGATATATGTTCGAGACGCGATTCAGATGCTGTGCATCGCTCACAATGCAGGCAGTGATCGCGGTCGGAGAGTGACCGCCTTCTGCGAAGGACTAATCGACTGAAGAGTTACGGGACGGGAAGCGAGACCACGACGAAAGGCGGGTATCGAGCTGAATATTGTGAGGAGGGAAAAGGACAAAAGGCATAGCTCCTGTCCTGCTCTGCCATTGGCTTGACGCTGAATTCCGTGTGGGAAGCCTCGCTGAACGTGACCGGGGAGCTGTAATATGCTGCGCTATCGTACGAGCCCAGACGGATCATGCAGGGCAAACTTGAGCGAGAAACCGAATGATACCCGACCAATTTCCTTGCCCCTGATAGCATGAGGAATAGCATCACGCCCTGTTTACTCTGTCCTGCACAGAGACCTACCGTACTGTATCGGCTTCCCGTCAAGCTCATCCTTTATTGTACAGGAGGTACGAGGAACCTTGCCTTGCCGTACTATCAGTACCGCTTCACGTCCTACGTCCTTCCATTTGAGCGCCGCTTCGCTGATGAGCTCCCGCCCTGTGCTTCCTTTTCGTGTTGCCCCTTCAAGCCCTGTTCCTTTCATTTCTGGGAGGATCAGCATCAACGAACATCAAAGACAAACCAGATCAACGTCATATCGTCATTCACTCTCACTCACACGCTCACTCACTCAAAACTGGACCTAACCTGTCTCGCTTCGTGACCTACCTCTCGATCCGTGAGACAAACAAAACAAGTACTATCTCGCCTGGCAATCGTTCATTCATTCAGTCGACTCTCGATCGCGATAAAGTAATCCACCTTACAAGTGCATATATATATATATATATATATATCTATATATACATATATAGGATTAAATCCAGCTTGGCTTTGACCTCGCACGCGCCTTCGTATCTTTTCTCACACAAGCTCCAATTCGCTAGTCGAAGTTACCACTAGCATTATCTTTGTTTTACGGATAGCACGCTATTTAGTCACGAGTGTCGATATTAATTTATTTCTTATCAGTCTAATACTACCTATCACGTTCCAGTTTCACCAGGGGAATCACTGCACCTTGATTCCGATCATCAGACAAATTCGACACTACACGATGAAGTACGCAACCATCATCTCGGCCATCGCCACCATGCTGGTTTTCGACGCGACTCCGTCGACAGCCTCGCCTCTCGACGAGCGATCGGAGGGACATCATCATGAGCTTGAGAGTAGGGCCACCCAGAGTTCTCAGGGATGGTACTCTTACGGCTGTTACTACGGTGAGTTACGCTCTTCGGCAGATGGGCCGTATGAAAGGTGTGGCTGATGGTGATGGGTGTCGGCCCGCAGACTGCTATGATGGCATGAACAGGCGTCTGCCCATCTTTGGCTACTCTGACGCCAACAATAACCCGGATATGTGTGTCCAGCACTGCAAGGACAGCGGACACCAGTACGCAGGCTTGCAATTCGTGAGTACGAGCGCAATATCTGTGGCGGAGCTCTCGTTGTGTTGGGTGGTCAATGTCCTTGGCTATAGTTGTCTGTACCACGCAGAGCCGAGGCGGAAGTCGAATGTGAGGAGCAGGGGAACTGACCTGATCGGACTTTACTTCTGCTTGTAGGGCAACGAATGTTGGTGTGGGGACGCGCTCGCGGGCGAGCGTGCCAAGCCTGATGAATGCGACCACAGGGTGAGTTCTGCCATTGGTCCGAGATGACCCTTCCGTTGTATCAATGCTGATAGCATTATGCTCTTTGTAGTGTGCCGACGGCCATAACAAGTGTGGTGGACCATGCAGGAACAACATCTGGTCCGCATTCCAGAAGCCTGGTCATTAGGACACTGTACAGTGAAAGACTTTGAATGATTAGTCACTTTCGGACGATTTACGATTCATCCGTTCCGTTCAGTCGATTGAGTCAGTCAGGACATTGTTGTTCGGCCGTGTTGCGTGCGTTGAACGAGCTAAGCTCTTGACGTTTTCTTGTTTCCTTATCACGTTCTGAATGTCTCTGTGATTGCTTTCGTTGTCAATTAGCGGGACGATGAGGTACTGGTTTATCTGCTTTCTCTCCCGCTTGGGACCTCAATTATCTGTTCTGCTGTGATATTAGTATGTTTTTGGGCTCTTACCACATTCTTTGAATAGTGTTCCGGACTTTCTTCTGACCTTTGTACTGGACTTCTCGTTGTTTGCAGGTCCTTCCTGGAGATTCGTATCTGACCAGATTTGTAGTAACTTAGCTAGTTGTCTCGACTCTCATGGGATATGATTCGAGATGAGATGCAACAGAATGATGCTATCTATGCACTGGTCTTTGATGCCTGCCTGTAGCATTTCGGGTCACCGTCACCCGATTGATGATGTGGCATTCTTGAAAGAATCGCCTTGTAGCGGGGGCGGGTGGCGTATCACTGGCAATGCCATGCTGACCACGTGTCGGTCATCCCAGCTCGTTCGTATATTGATCCCGTCCCTCTGACCGTTTTTTCGATTTTTGAGATGCTGTTGCTCGCGAGCTCGACGACCAATCTTTAGAACAAAGTTGATCCGCATCTCATCGTAAGCTACCATAACATCGACCACGATACACGAGAACGAAAGACCAGACTCAGACACATAATCGGCCAAAATGCACTTGATGTACACTATCGACGAGAAGGGCAACCGGTGAGTGTGGTGGATATCTTCTTCTTCTGGTTTGGTCTCTCTGTCCTAGCTTGCTCCTCCGACTTCCACAATCATCGTCATTGGGCACCGATTTGTCTGGTCATAATGATGTCCTTTAGAAAGAAACATAGCACTGACCTTACTCTCTTTGTGCGTCTCATAGACTCTACACCCTCAAGGTAAGCAAGCGCTTGCGACTTCGGACCTCTTGATCCATTGTCATATAATACAGCGACGGAGGACCACCCCGTAGTGGAGGGACGATACGGAGCACGAGAGCAGAGTACACGGATCGGCGAAGATGAGCATGATAGGCTTGAGCAATGAGTACATGGGGGATTGACATGGCGTAATAAGGTGGTTGCGCCAAGCGGAACGCGAAACCGACCATGGGAGCATGAGTCGATTGAGCAAGAAAGAAGAGTAGGAGAGGAAGATTATGGAGCAGGAATCCCATTACCGACGTCTGGGCTGGCAGAGGAGACCCACGCAAAAGAAAAGCCGAGTAAACTGTGGCACAGTAATGCTGATGAAACCATTCACCTTTACTCCACTCGTCAACCTTGTAGAAAGTTACCACCGCTGGCAAGCCTACCAAGTCTGCCCACCCTGGTGAGTATCTAAATATCCCGTTCTGATGATTTGTTCGTCGTCAATCATCACCTGTCCCCGCAATCGATCCGCTGCGCTGCGCTTGTCCCTTCCACTACCCAAAATCGTCACACGTAGCTTATCCGAGATGCAAATGCAAATGTCCGAATTTGATATGGACCGATTGACTGACTTGTGCCATTTCCGTCCCGCCCTTCCAGCCCGATTTTCTCCCGATGACAAGTTCTCCCGACACCGCGTGACCATCAAGAAGCGGTGAGCTTGGCATCTCTTTCCCTTGCTTCGGGACAAATCAGACTGTTGCCCACCCTGTTTCCCGGCTCGTCAAATAAGCATAATGCTGTCCACAGCCGACACCACCGCTTTACCGCATACCCACCGAGTTGTATCAGCAGGGCCATCCTCTTGACGCCTCTTTGACCTTGTACTGATATCGTCTCGTCATTTTCGTTTGGTGTGCGATAAACAGATTCGGTATTCTCCCCACCCAGCTCCCTTCCAAGCCTTTATAACCAATCGATCATCTCTCGGTTATTGGCCCCCTCCTCTTCCTATTTCGCTCCGCACTCAGTCATGGCGTCGATCGCTGCTTGTAACACATGACCCTTCTCGATTTGGGCACATCTTGGACCGAAGATAGGGAAACATGGACTGGTTTTGTAGCAACGATCGAGACGTAGGCAGAGGAGGAGCCGGAGCAAACGTGACGAAGGGGATGACATTAGACCAGTGGACGAGTGAAGTGTTTCAGAACATCCAGATCTCACACTCTTGGGTGTCTGTTTGGCGATCCCTTAGGCCGGGAGCTCGCGCAGAAGGGATTTCGTTTCTTCTTATTCCCATATCATTTAGAGAACATGAATGTTGTATCTTCTTCTGACTCGCCCTCGCTCTCGCCTGCTTGACCAGCGGGTATTTGTACTCCATGCTTTGTGCGCTAAAGTATCTAGACCCCAGGCTCAGATGGGGCGACAGTGAAAACGTTTCCTTCATCCACAATTGCGCTGAGAAGTAAGCAACATGCCTGCATACGGTGTCAGAACACCTCGCAGCGAGTCGCGTCTACTTGTCTCTGAGCCGATCATCGTTATCGTGGAGGTCATCGTCATGATCATCGACGTCGACATACATATATCGAGCTGTATAAAGCTGATTTCGGGATAACGGTCGTCTTCCTGTTGCATCGCATGCGGCACACCATACCCACAGCGACCAGCTCAAACCCCCGCAGCGTTCTCTCCCCGACAAATCGAGACCGGAATCCTGTTACTAAACGTTCGCTCTACTCAATATTCCCTCCGACATCCCATCCAAGCTCCTTTTGCCTCTGGTGCTCCTTCTGCGCCTCCTCAGGTGTCTGCTTCCCCTTCTTCACACTCAACCTCGGATCTACGCCCATTTCGGGCGTGTACGGTCTGTCGGCTTCCGACCAGATCTGGAGGAGGCGCGCGTGTTGTTCCCGCACCCATTCGTCGAGCTTGCACCAGTCTGTAGACGAGAACGGAGGGTCGGGGTGATGTCGAGCAGATAGGTAAAAAGCGGAACAGGTGACGAGCGGTTAGCGTCGCAAGTGATAAATAGAAGATGTATTGGTTGTCAGAGAGAGGTGCCGTGCAGGCAGCGTATGAACCGAAGATCAGCATTTGACCTTGATTTCGCTGAGGATTCAGTGACCAGGGAAAGTAAGAAGAGGGGAGATACGGGATGAGCCGACTATGGCGAGTAGCTGTGGTGCGAGTGTGAAGATGGACGGCCAGATATGAAGATCAAACGAGGCAGACGAGCTCGTGAAATGTGAATGAGATGACAGATGACCCGTTATCAGGTGCCCAACACTCACGCAGCCCGACAGTCTCCGTCGTCACGTCCAGCTGATTCCAATCTCCCATAGTCCAGCCCATATCGATCCTCTTGACAGGATCCGTCACAGGATCCAAATGTCTCAGCCATTGACCCGTGCGGGCATCTTCAATCTTGATAATGTGCGCCAGGGGCATGTCGGCGTTTCCTATCCATGAGACCTGCGTATCCGGGCACGGGAACATACCGAGTCAGTCAGTGAAGACAGATCGATTCATAGACGAACAATGTTAGGAGAGGAGAGAAAGGAGAGACTTTCATGTCGCGGGTTTCATGATTAAGAAGCAGAGAGTGAATGTGGTTATGTCTGTTGATTATCGACTCATAACGGAACACATTTCCGAAGCAGACGACTCAGAGGGTATGATCTGGATACTCACCAAAGGCCACGACATGGCATAGGCCAGTCCCCTGAAGTAATCACCAAAGTAATGCGATCTACCAGCCGATGTACCCCAGTATACATTCGTTGAGCAGTCGAGATCCTTGAAGCCTGATATCAGGTTTGGCATGACGAGGATTGTCTGAAAGCTATGAATTAGCATGCCGTTTTTTTCGTTTGATTCGGCGATAGAAAGATCAATCGATTCTCGCGCAAAGTGTCCAGGAAGATTGGGTGTAGAGCTTGAGATTGATGATTTACTAACATCATCGTCCGCTTTCCTAGTGATGGAGAACACACAAATCAATCAAAATAGAGATCAGCTCAGGTCATCCCACATACATACGGTATCTGCCCATGTAACAGAGTGGATCGGTCCACCAGAACGGAGACTGTCGCAATCGGATCGAGCGAGAAGTACAAGGCTCACATAACAAATCTCGGCCGTCCTTTCACCCTTCCTTCTCCCGCATAATGCTTAGCCACCCATTTGAAGTATTCGTGTGTTTTGCCGAGATCAATGTTGTCGATCATCTAAAGGAACGGTGTGTGTTCAGATCGTCAGCTCTGGAATTTTGGTAACTCCCCCCATCTTTCATCTCAAGATATGTTTGAACCCGATTCTGTACATGTAGAGGGAGAAAAACGTCGAGCGATCGCAGATATGACTAAGTCTAGACGAACATAGCACAGTTTACTCACAGGCAACATGACCATATCTCCATGCTCCTCCATCTCAGCCTCGACCTTTGACAATAACATCGATCTAGCTACCGCTTCTTGGCTGACCGGGTTCTCCGGGTATGCTGGTGTGCCAAGTATGAACTTAACCGTGAACATATCTGGCGGGAAATCGGGCAAGATCACTTCACGATACCTGCGCGAATGGCCATGGAACAGAACACGTGGAACAAGAGGAAAAGGAATCAGCTGTCCGCCATACGTGGATCACTACGGCGATCAGTTGATTACAAAGCTTCATACCGAAGCCGAAGCGAAGGCGAAAGCGATGATGATGGATGCCAGGGGGGCAGGTTCGTATCCTGGCAGGACTCGTGAAGCGAGGCGTTGGTGACCAGCGACGACAGGAAATCTTTCTCAAGAGTTCATCTATCGCACTTTCGACCAAATGGCGAACGCCGTCACTCACAGATCTCGTCTCCCCTTCTTATCGGCTGCTGAAAATATCCCAATAAACATCAACACCCCCTTATCCTCTCCTTCCAACGGTATATCACATCCAATTTCGCTCGGCTGTGCCCCGCTCAGCAGCGCGAAATCCGGCTCCTCGAAACTGCGTTGGATCTCCTCGTCGACCAAATGCGCATCTTTCCCCTTTGCCACGTCTTTCCCTTCCGTCGTATCTGCTGGCGTGTCGTGCGATGGTACCGTATTCACATCTTCAGGTACTTTGGGCGGTGAGGTCACTACGTTTAGTGCTAGTATGACCAGCACGATGATGGCTACTGTCAGGGTATAGAGCGAGGTTTTCAAACGGATGGAAGGGCGTAAGAGGAGTTGAGGGTTGGAGAGGTATCGCTTGACGGAGGGACGCGTTAGTGGATAAGCTTTCGCTTTGGCGTGCGGTGAAGTCATGGCAGCAGGGGAGGAGCTTTGAAAGTGATGGTCGGAGGTCAGTGAAGAGTTCTCGGATAGACGTCTGAGTCGCAGACGTGGATGATGTTGTGGTATATGAGCCAGAACAATGAGGGAGGAGGCAGGTCTATCCTTGTCTTCAGAGATCCAGTGTAGCAGAGAAACCGAGTCGGGTCGGTTCTTCCGTGATCGATTCGAGGTGAAGTTATTATACAGTGATATAGGATGAAAATGGCAGCGAGCGAGCGAGCGAGTGAGCGAAAGGGCGCGCCGGCGTGGTGGTTTCTTGTTTCGATTTCCTGCCCGAGGTGTGTGCCGCTGAATTGACCATAATGATCAGAGAAAGATGAAGAGGACATCTTGGTTTTGACTTTACTTTTGGGAGTGGGCAGACGCGGACGAAGGACGGACGTAGCGGGATCAATTGTCGACACTCTGTAGTGAGAGTGGATGCTTGGCTACGATCACAGGCACCAAGACGCCGCAGCACGCCCATGCTGCGCTGTTTATGATTTATGCTTAAAGTCGCATTCGGTGACAACTGACAGCGGGACCTTCGTGGATGACAACGAGCGGAAAGCCGGCAGCTATAGCTATAGACTGGACACATAGAAATTGATAGAAGAGGATCAGTCCGACCAAGTAACAGCAGGGACATCAATCTTCATATATCAACAATCTACTCTCTACATGGCGCATGGCTATGAATGATCTCGACTGTACACTAATCCCCCACTCTGTCGAGCACGAATTGTGTGAGATAAGATGTCCCCGTGGTACGACGTTAACCCTGTTTCATGGCTGTATTCACGCTGTGTTCCTTCGATCAGTATCATCAAGGTCATGAGTGGATTGAAATTCAACGGATCGATATCTAAAGGTACGATATGAGCAGCTCGACGTCTCCCCAAACAGCAACTTGTCCGGTCCAGGATTGTCTTGAGGCCCCCACTAAGCGACACTAAACAAGGTCGTCTTGACTTTCTCCAGCCTCTCCCTAGCCAAATCCCTCTCCTCCACCAATCCTACACACCGAGCCTGCTCGAGCGCAAGCGCCACCTCAAGCTTACTGACTTCCAATCTCTTCTCGCTCTCGGCCCGCGAGATCCTAGCTTCGAGGATCAGAGTTCTCTCTGCCTGTTTTCTCGAGGACAGGCGGGTCGTCTCCAGGGCTGCGAGAGCTGTGGACAGCTGAGTTTGCAAGTCGATTATCTCCTTGTTGAGGGAATTGGTCATGTTCAACGAGGGTGAGATCGGCAGCGTCGAAGACGAAGGCGTTGAAGTGATAGTGATTTCTGGCATCTCTCCCTGCGCATGCCCTTCGCCTTCCGATGTTGATGATGCCATAGGAGAAGTGGCGTTGGGGTGGACAGGGCAAGTACAGCCGTTAATGCCTACCGGACCAGGGAGCGGAGAAGCTAGAGTAGCTCGCTGGAGCTTTTCGTCCATCTCTAGCAGGGTGTGCCGGAGGAGGGCGAGTTCACGCGCATCGCGCTCGATCTGTTTATCCTTGTTCACAAGCAGATCGTGCAGAGAGCCCAGGACGGTCGTAATTTGCGGGTTGACAGCGGGACGGGCTGAGGACAGAAAAATGTAGGCATCAGGTAGGACTTCAGCGCGCATCTTTGTGATTTACAGCGACATTGGGGCCATGCTGATGTACTGACTTACCGTTGTCGGTGTCATCACTCATGGACCGAGTGGCTGTCATATCGGTTCATCAGCGTTGTCTCCGATTATCTGTTCGGTCAAGGATCTGGCCACATGAAAGGGATTGCAAGCGTAGTGGCAGGTATGAACTTACGCATCGGGTGGCTCTTGTGGTCCTTCCCAACCTTCTTGACAAGACTGCTGAGACTGGTAAAGCTCGCACTCCTCTTGGGACCCTTAACCCCTCCATATCCGCTTCCCATGCCAGGACCACCTCTATCTTCAGCTTGGGAAGAGATTGACATTGAGCTCAGAGCTCTAGCAAACAACCCCCCGCCTGACGATGTAGAGCTCTTCATCCCACTCCCTACCCCGCCACTGGCTCCGCTTCCACTTCCACTACCACCCATACTAAGTCCCAGGACCGTATTCGAAGAAGGCGAAGATCGAAGACCTAATCCGTGGAAGCCTGTTGACGAGGCTGACTTTTTCAGCGCAGAGTGCGAAGACGATTTGCGGATTCCCATCGCAGGGGGCGCGGGACCGGGGGTGCGAACGATTGTCGAAGCGGGCGAGGGGAGGTCCGCCATGTCTGGAGAGCTTGAGGTGGTGCTGGAGTTTGTTGATGTAGCACGTGATATGGGTGCTGCGACTGCGCTAGGAGGTGACTCCCCAGCTGCTACCTTCGGTGCGCTGATGACCGAGCTCGCAGCGTTACCGGCGACGGTCGAGTCGGGCTTCCTCGCCCTGGCGGTATCGCTGGATCCTCTCAGATCGATGGGACTCAGCAATCTCGGATCGATCACCGTCTTGTCCTTCTTCGAC
The DNA here is from genome assembly GCA_000507405.3 of Kwoniella heveanensis BCC8398. Lineage (NCBI taxonomy): Eukaryota > Fungi > Basidiomycota > Tremellomycetes > Tremellales > Cryptococcaceae > Kwoniella > Kwoniella heveanensis. The sequence goes on along the minus strand of KV700136.1, from coordinate 252,276 downwards.
TTGCCCTTATCCCGCTCTTTACCTTCTCCTCCTCCGCCAGCAGCTAAACTCATACCAGCGCCAACGGCAACGCCACTTATCGTCGGCTCATCCTCCTCCAAGACCTTTTCGCTGATAGCGCCCCAATTCCTTAAGAGCCACGCTAGGACGCTCTGGCTCTTCCCCACAAGCTCACTGACCTCTTCCGGGTCATACCCATCTTTATTCTTACTGCTGCTCACTGTAGGTCCTAAGCCTGAGATCCCCTTGTTTCGAGCCGCACACATGGCTGGGCCAAAGATGATGGAGATGGATTCGATGTTTAAGCGATTGTCGGGGAAGAGGGGGAGTTGGCCTAAGAACGCGAGGAGATAAATGAATAGGCTGAAATGGAGCGGGGGAAGCAGCTTGAGTAGAATTTGAGCAGCTGTAATCTTGCGTGAGAGCGACGCGGTAGTCTTCGTGTTCGCTTCCTCGACCGCGCCGCGTTCTCCCGCCTGTTCATCCTTATTATCATTGCTATCTTTTGTCTTCACGTCGTCGCCCGCAGCCGCAGGATCTTGAGGCTCGTCTTGATCCCCCACACAGAAGGCCATAAAAGCAGGAAACAAGCTCTCATCCAGTATAGGTTCCGGTAAATCCCTTACATATCGCTTGACCAGTCCCGTAAGATTGTGGATAGGTTCACCTGAGATCGGTAGAGAATCGCCGTATAGAGGAGGGAGGTTGAATACTTTCGTGAGGGACGAGATGCGAACGCCATCGCCTGCCAGTCTGAAAATACCAGGTTGAGACATGCCTGAGGGGCAACCGGGATATACGGGACGCCTTAGCAAGGAACAGCCAGTCTATCGTAACGGTAGATGTCATGCAGTATCTTGACTCACCTCTTCGGTAAATCTCTTCCACGACGGTGAACACAACAAGCGGGAGCTCGTGTTTCTGACCTCCGATCAGACTGGTACACCAACTACCAGGCGGGGCTTCCGATAATGAAACGCCAAAAGCGGGACCTGTCGGGAGTTTCACCATGCAATGTCGTTAGCTTACATTATGATCCGATAGACGAGGCATAATACATGTTTCAGACTCACCCTCTGGCGGTGTTGGAGGCGAAAATCCCCCAGTTGCAGCTGCAGCATCATCTCCACTGCCTTTCTTTCCCAATCTCCTAAATAAACCCAGCACACCTCCAGCTCCTGATGCACCGCCACCGCTAGCACCAGCTCCACCGTTAAGTCCATTCTTACCTCTCGGAACAGGCAGTGCACTCATCCCTCCTCCCGCATCGTAGGCCATGGCAGCTCCAGAACTACTATTTCCGCTGCAGTTCGAACCCGCAGTGAAGCGCTCCCGGTCGTACGCCTGATCTACTCGGGCTAACAGACCAGGTATGTCGATCTTACCGCTGATCCCCACTGCATCGATACCCAGGACTACGCCCAATTGATGGATGAGGCGGAGTCTGACCCTAATGTGCGGCGGGACGGGCGGCTCGCGATGCTCCAAGAAAGAAGACTCAAACAGCTTTTGACTAGGTAGAGAACGCATACCTGAACCCGACCCAGCGCCTGCAATGGGACCAGGAGCAGAGCGTGTCCCATCCGTAGCGGTCTGAGTGATTGCTTGAGAGGGGGTTTGCATAGGCGATTTACGTACGATGATCTGTCTCTGGGCTGAAGCCGAAGCTGAAGACAGAGCGCGCGGCCTGGTGGTGGCGCCCACTGGTCCGGAAGGGGATCGACGGTCTCTGTCAGCCGTAAGAAGGGGGGTACTAGGTTGTCGTAGGATCGTGCGGTGCCCTTGCGCTCCTGTAGGAAGACCGTGACCTATGCCCGAACCCGGTCCGTTGGCCAATCGTGGTCGAGGCAGAGTCGAAGGCGAATCCCCTGCTCCGGCTCCAGATGCAAATCTCTTTTGTCCTCCCGCACCGAGCGTGGGAGAACCAGATCCGGAACCCTCATCCAGATCGGGGGAAGGCGGCTTAGGTCGTCGTCTGGTCGGTATACCTTTGCCGCCACTAACGGTCAGGGTCGACCCATTCGATGGTGTGGGTGAATCTTGGTTCTGGGCTTGTGTTCTCCCTGACATTTGAACGAAAGGGTTGTTCGACTTTGAATTATGCACGATCGTTCCCAGGCTAGGTCGAGTCGTTGTTTGGGGGGATGAAGATGCTGTATGCATACCGCCTGGTGAGGACAGGGGCGACGGGGTACCGCCCCCGGGGCGTGGAATCCTGCTCGGACTCATAGGTCGAACTGAAAGGGAGAGACGACGTTGCGAACACGATGTTTGATTGCCGTACGTCAAATCCTAGAAGCACGGTTCTTGCTCATGAGTTGAAGTAAGCATGTGCCTTTTTCTTAGGTATGATAGTGAGAGAACAGAACGAAAAGTCAACTTCATCAGCACCCTCTCTTTGCTTTTACAGACCTGCAGCGCGATATCACACTCGGGCACCGGCTCCTTCGGCTAGAGATGCAGAATCAGCCATGCAAGCGATATTGTAGTATTGCCCGCGCGAGACACCTTGACATGTTCTCAAGCCCCAGCCATGCAAGTCTAGCGTATCCAATGATTGTCAGTCGCCTCGTCGCGTCAGCAAGGCATGCCAGTCGAGATCGCAATCGATCCAAGAAATTTGCTTCGCGCTGATACGTCATTGTGCCGATATCGGCGGCCGAGCTCTGCTGTCCAAGCAAGGATTCTTATGCATACTGTTTGCGTGATATGCGGATGAACGCATCGTTTTTTGGGATAGGTGGACTTTACTCCTCTTCGGCACCAAGGGTAGCGAAACTGAGCGGAGTGAAAGCCTACGAGTAGGGTGAGTCAGCCAAGTGCAGGATAGTTGATACCTGGCAACCGAACTCACGTAACCTCCAGCCATGTAGTGCTTTCCGTTGGCCTCAACCCAGTGGAGTCGGAGAGCGTGCAAGAAGGCGGAAAGGCCCTAGATCGCGAAGGAGTTAGCGAGTCTCACGGGTCACGATCAGGTGAGATACTCACTTCCATGGTACATAGGATACCGATGGTACCGACGAACCATCCACCGAACATGAGGAACAAGAAGATACCGCCACCGATGACACCCCCTTCATACTCGAGCGCAAGTGCGATTGTCATGTCCCACAACACTTCTGACAGCTGAGCGTGGGCCAGAGACAAAGCCCAAAGACGCAGGTACGAGGCACTGGAAACGGCAATGAGAGTGAGCTATTACACTCCCGGACGACAGCGAACATTTAAGCTCACGTGTTGGAAATACAACCAAGACAGAACTCAATGGTGTGAATAACCTGGTGGACAACGATGTCTCCCATCTCGAAGGGCTATTTGATCATGTCAGCTGATGTCATGGTGTGCCATAGAAGTAAGCTCACGTGGTCATCGTCGGTGGACTCGGCCACAGCCATGCCAACTTCCTCTTCCTCCTCGTCGATGTGCTCGGAAGTGGAAGCTCTGCCATTCTCCTGGCCGCCGATGCCAGAGTAGCCCTGCCCTTTGATCCTGTTGTGCTCCTTCCAAAGTACGTAAGGCTTTAGGCACAGCATCCAAGGGACACATACTAGGGCGATGAGAAGAAGAACTACCTGGATGAAGGCCTGTCCTGGGAATAGGGGAGTGCCATCCGCGATCGTACCGGGAGAGAGGAACATGTAAATAAGCATGTTCAGGAGACCGGGAGGACCGGTCGGGGACTGAGACCAATCGACACTCCACTTGTAGATGATGCAGACCACTAGGTAGCCGAAGATCGAATGAAAGAAGAGGATCTGAGGGATAAATTCGGCATAGATATTGAGTGGCTTCTTGAAGTGAATGTGGTTGGGCACTTGAAGGCAGATAGCAAAGGTCATCTATAGCACAAGATGTCAACTTCGTCGCCCCCGAACTGCAAAGTGGGTTGAACTCACGTGGATAACACCGAGAATGATGGACAATTTCATCTTATACGAGTTGTTGAAGATGAGCGAGTTGTCCGCACCGTGCCATCCGGGGTCCAGACCGAAGGGGTAGATATGGCCGGTTCGCTCGGCAAGAACGAGACCGGTCTCGCCTCGAGGCCATTCCCAACCTGACTGGAAGAGGTGGAGTGACTTGGAGAAGATGTCATTGTACATGAGACCGGTGTAAACGGAGAAAGCACCCATGAGGACGATCAAGTAACGACCGCTGAATCATGAGTCGTGCGGCAGGTCAGCGCGATAGGAAGATAATGAGCGCCAAAGCTTCAAAAACTTACAAGAAGAAAGTCTCGAGATTCTCGTTAACACCGTTCTTCGCGATAGGCTTCTCCCACCAGATCATAGCAGCAGCAGTGAGGAACATGAGGATACCGTGACCGATATCACCGAACATGACAGCGAACAAGAAGGGGAAGGTGATTACCGCGAAGAGACCGGGGTTGACTTCCTGATAAGTGGCAATACCGTAAGAATCGATAAGGGTCTGGAAACCCTCGGTGAACTTGTTGGTTCTGTGGAAAGTAGGAGGAGTTTGGTGGGTTCGAAGCTCGGACAAGATGGCTGGGACTGAGGTACCGGCTGTGTCCATGGCTCGTCGGAGGCCAAGCTGGATGGCGGTAATGTCTCGCGAAGGACACCAACCCTCAGCAACAAGAGTCTTTCGAGACTGGTCGTAACTGAGCAAGTTGAGCGTCTTGAAGATTTCTTCCTCTCGTCGGACAGCATCGGTCCAGCCCTCGAGCATCTCGGCGATCTTGCTAAGCTCGACTCGTCGAGTCTGGCCCATGTTGTACAGGATGCTCTCGACATCTTCAAGTCGAGCGGAGACCTCTCGAAGAGCGTCAGCCCGCTTGTCTTGAGACGAATCGATGTTGTACAGAGTACCGCCCATGGACTCGGCAACCTTTCGAATCTTCGAAAGCAGCTCTTCGCCGTGAGCGAAGATGATGAAGACATCCTTGTGGGTTTCCTTGCCAGAGATTGGGTCAACGAAAGCCTCCTCGATCTCTGCGTCCAGCCATCAGCTACCTTTTCAAGTACCTTTCCCAGTATCACCAGTGGGCTTCGATCACTCACCGGAGTAATTCATGTATAGGTTACCCCTGAGGACTCGCCACAGGATCCTCTCGAAAGTGGGCATCCTAGTTCGTTCGATCGTACCGGAAACGAACTCGAGGTCGAAGCCTGAGAAACCAGTATCTCCTGGAAGATTTCCATACTCAGCGGCATGCTCAAGCAGAGGAGCGTTGTCACCCTCATCGAAAGAGGTCCTGATCTCAGTATGTCGATGTTCGGCCTGATCCGATCGTTAGCTGGCTTTCCCTGCAAGCAGACGAAAAGAACATACCTCGTTGAAGAAGCCGGCAGTCTCTCTCAAGACCCATCGCTTCTCCTCGAGTTCAGACTTCCGCTTTCCGAGCTCTTCCCATGACTTGTTCATATCAGCCAATCGCCTCTCATGCTCCTTCAACTTGTCCTCGAGCTCATCGTACGCGTTCTGCGCACGTGGCCCAACAGTAGTGAAAGGCGGAACAGCAGAAAGAGGCGGAATGCCCAGGGTGGGAGTCAAGCCGGTGATCTGAGATCGGAAGAGTCGAAGCCTTCGCGACGATTCTGCCAATCGACGGAGTCGAGGGGTGAAAGGTCGTTGGAAGGAGGTTAAAGATGGGTTGAGCTGTCCACAGGGCATTGTGAGTTGAAAGGTCGCCACAGCCCTGAACACGGCGACTCACATCTTTGAACTGAAAGTTGCCCATCTCAGCGAGTTCAGAGACGGTATCATGAGCGACTTCAGAGGGGATATAAAGCTGGACAAGGGACATCTCCTCCGAACCTATGATGAGGTGGACAAAGGGGAAGATGTCAGTGCGTGCCGCCCAACTACCTTTTGCATTCTTGTCTATGCACTCACGGAAGAGGGAGGGGTATGTGCTCGACATCTTGGCGGCTTCTTCACAGGTGAGACTGCCGTCGAGATGCTATTGGATGTGCTTGATCAAGATATGTACGTCTAAGATGATGGAGACTCATATCGATCTGAATGGGGAAGGATAAGTGGGTAGAGGGTGTGGTGACGATGTGCTCTCGGTGGCACCAGGCGCGGCGGATTGGGCGAATCGGGAACATACGTCTCTTTAGGTGGGATGCGTCATTAAGAGCTTGTACGGTGCGTGGAGAGGTGGAGAGGTTGATTAGCACTTTTGTAATCCTATTAGAAAGCGTCGCCTGCCTGTTAACCTCTTAATAATTGGACTGTAATGTAAGGAACGCTTGGCATTGGATCGTTTAGTAATGAAGCTAAATGAGCGAACCAAGTCGCATACCTCACACACTTCACACTCCCTCCTGCCTTTCACATCTCCATCTTCGACCTGACATAACCTACATCAAGCCGCCATACTCATCCACTAATCGACTGACCATGCCTCAATAGCCTGAATCCAGAAACACATTCTTCTCTCTTCGCGCTTCTCTCATACTCGCCTCCCAGAACCGACCAAGATGGGCAAGTTCCTCTTCCAGCTTCGCGTAGCCCTCTACACCGTCGTCCTTCTCTCAGTCTCCTTCCTCGCTCTCGTCATTGCCTTGGTATGTACCCTTGTCGGCCAAAGACTGAACACGAACTACTTTGTCGCGAGGACGTTCTATCATGTCGCCGGTCCGATAATGGGATGGAAGTTCGAGGTGGAAGGCGAGGAGTATCTGTGGAAGATCGAGGGAGAAGGTGAAGCTGGTAAGAAAGGTAGGAGCGCCGTCATGGTAGGAAATCACCAGAGGTCAGTGAAACTGCCAGTTTCTCCCTTGTACGACAAGTTATCTATCGAGCTGATGAGCTTATTCGTTACCAATAAAATAGCTTCGTGGACATCCTTTATCTCGGTCGAATCTTCCCTAAACACGCCGCTATCATGGCTAAGAAGTCAATCAAATGGATCCCTGGTCTCGGCTGGTGGAGTACGTCCGCCATTCAGCTACCACATAACGGTGATACTCCTAGCTGATAGCCTGTGCTGCTTTGCAGTGATGATGTCGGGAACCGTCTTTATCAACAGGTCGAATAACAAGTCTGCCATCGCCAGTATGACGCAAGCAGGCGAGGACATGAAGCGAAAGAGAGTGAGTATTGTCATGCACCTTCCTCATAGTAAACCGTACCGGCATCCGAGCGTCAGTACTGATTGCAAGAGCCCTTTCGAACCGCAGATATCTCTCTGGATCTTCCCTGAGGGTACGAGACATCTCGCTGCTGAGCCTGACCTTCTTCCTTTCAAGAAAGGTGCCTTCTACCTCGCCGTGCAATGTGAGTGCTGCTGCGATCTGAGCGGTGATGAGAGCTAACATTCCTGCTGTCGCTATGTATTTGCAGCCGGTACACCGGTCGTTCCTGTCGTATGCGAGAACTACCACCGACTGTTTGACGGCAAGACGCATTTCCGACGAGGCACTCTCAAGATCAAGGGTGAGTAAGAGTACCTCACGATTCGCAAGATTTGGAGCTCCTGCTGACTATCATTGCTCATACAGTCCTTCCCCCTATCCCCACAACCGGACTGACTAGCGCCGACGTGCCCGACCTCATGGACAGAACTCGAGAGGCGATGGTTAAAGCCTTGCGCGAGATCTCAGCAATGCCCTCATCACCCGCTTCCATCTCTGAAGCCAATTCTCCTGCTCCGCTACTAACGCACGCCGACAGAACAGGAAACTACTTTTCGACCTCCGACGAGGCTGCGGTAGAGAATGCTGTAGGGGAGGAAGAAGCCGAGGGAGGGGCGGACATCGCGCCTGTCAAGGATATCGAGAATGAGGAGATCAAGAAGAAGGACAGCAAAATGGGCGTTGAGGGTGCTGGGAGCAAAAAGGGCAGCAAGAAGGGTAAAAAGCTGGCGATAGCGTGAGCGTCCAAATACTCTCTTCAGGCTGAAAACATGGGGTATCCTTTTGGAATATGATATGACGGGACGATAGCTACATATGCTGGGGAGACCATGGACGATATCGTATGCATAGGCTTATAATCATGCCCTGTTTCTCGATTATCTTGACCGTTTTTACGTTTCCGTCTTTTGGCTCGCGGCTTATGTTACGGTTGCTTATTCTCTTGTATAGGATGGTCTCAGACTTCTTCTTGCCTGTTGTCGGCGGTGTCGAGGGCCACATCTACTCGCTAGGCGTGGAGCTGATGAAAAGGGGTCACAAAGTGTGTCTGCCCTTGCGCGATCTGCACACCGCCTAACGTCTTTGTCACGCACTGAACGCCTGGACGTCAGGAACTGGGTGGTTTGGCAAGAGGCGTCCCAGACCATCCATGGAGTAGTCATTAGTGCTGACCATGGCAACGCGTCATTTCCACCTTGTTCAGGTCATAGTCATCACCCACTCGCACCCACATCGCGTAGGCGTCCGCTACCTTTCCCCCGGATTGAAGATCTACTACCTCCCCTATCTACCCATTGCCTCATCGGCCACACTACCCAACTTTCTCCTCTTTCTCCCTTATTTCCGACACATCATGATCTCAGAGCAGATCGAGCTGGTTCACGGACACGGCTCCCTATCGTCCCTTGCGCACGAGGCGATCCTGCATAGTCCCTTATTGGGCGTGAGGAGCGTTTTCACGGATCATAGCCTATTCGGATTCGGGGATGCGGTAGGGGTATTGACGAACAAGTTGTTGGTGGCGGCGCTGAGGTGCGTGGATGGGGTGATTTGTGTGAGCAATACCGGGTGAGTGATACAGTCTCAATTTGTCAGGGATAGTATGTTTTGCCTTGTCATAAGGGCTACTAGTCAGTCGCCCTGCCAACGTGGGGACAAGTACATATACACTCGAAATGAGAAAGCTAAGACGCTGAGCTGATCCTCACCATGCGTCACCTCGGGTTGGCTGGTAGACGCGAGAACACTGTCTTGAGAGCCCAACTGGATCCAGAGCTGGTATCGGTGATACCCAACGCCCTCGAACCGGACAAATTCAGCCCTGATCCTTCGCGAGCAGATCCCGAGCATAGTGAGTGCATCAAACTGAAGCTGGTCTACTCTGCCATCATCCGTCTATCCCCCTTCAGTAAAAAAATCAAAATTAAGATCGGATGTATCATCCTCGTTTCCGCATGTGGCCCGCTTCTGATCGATTCGCAATGACAACATCCACTTACGACTCTACACCTTCCCGAGCGCATTCATACTGACTGGATACTTTCTAGTCACAATCGTCGTGATATCCCGCCTGGTCTACAGAAAAGGTATTGACCTCCTCGTCGCTTCCGCCCCGCACATCTGTGCCCTATTTCCCGAGGTAAGGTTCGTGGTCGGCGGGGAGGGACCGAAGATGGTGGAGCTGGAGCAGATGAGGGAGAAGTATCAGCTCCAGGATAGGGTGGAGTTGCTGGGCAGGGTGAAACCTGCGGATGTGAGGGATGTGAGTGGGGTTTGGTTCTTCTTCTTCTTCTTCTTCTTCTTCTGCAATGGATGAAACTGCCATGGTAGTATGGAGCTCTCCATCTTTACCATCCTTCGACAATGCCACAAGCCACGACGTTCCCTCTAACGCCCTCGTCACCTGTTCATAAGGTATGGGTGAGAACAAGTGGCAACGGACTTCCAGCCGAAATAGTCGAGCATAGCCTCGGAGAGCGAAGCAGGCATTGACGTCTTCCCCGTACTCTCGCAGGTCCTCACCCGGGGCCAGATATACCTCAACAACTCCCTGACCGAAGCCTTCGGGATCAGCATCATCGAAGCCGCCTGCGCGGGTCTCTTCGTGGTCGCTACCAAAGTCGGTGGGGTGTCTGAGATCTTGCCGAGGGATATGATTGAGTTTGCTCGGGCCGATGAAGAGGGTGAGTGCGGGGGTTGCAGGCTCTGCAATCTGGATTCATCTCCGTCAAGGTCATGCGGAGTGATGGTGGTGTGAACTCAGACTCTCAGTTTTCCTCATCTCGAAATTCACTCCCGCAAGCGATTTGAATCGTCTATTTGGTGCTGCTGCTGACTTGAAGTGTTGCCGTCGAAATCGATTGCTTGTTCGTACAGACGTCATCCGAGCCCTGACACTAGCCATCAACACCATCAAAGCCAACCGACACGATCCACTCAGAGCCCACCAAAGGGTGAGGGGGATGTATTCATGGGCTTCTGTAGCTGAGCGGACGGAGCGAGTGTATACGAGAGCTATGGAGACTGAGGAGCGAAGTACGTTCGATCGGCTTTCGAGGTGAGTCGATCGACCCATTGACGAGTCACAGCTCGACTCAATCCTCGGGGCGCGGAGCGCAGAGCGGTCTCGATGTATTGGACGACCGTGTCTGGCAAGCTACCCTTACCTAGCTGAGCTGTGTGAGCTGAGCGAAGCTGACCCCTGACTCGTCCATGAACCGGCTACGCCTGGACCTCACTCACCTGAACCTGACCACGAGCATAGATACCTCTCCCTCGGCTCAATCTTCGGCCCGATCCTATGCTGCATCATAGCGATCCAGCATTACTTTTTCTACTTACTCGAATGGTGGGATCCCCGAGATTGGATCGGGGTGGTCCATCGGGGAGACGACGACAGAGACGGGGGTGATTGGGATCTTGAGCGATTCAAGGAGGTGAGTCATTCGCACTCGTATCTGTTTTGAAGATTTTGGCTTGTTGAACGTAGTGTCAGCGAGAGTGAATCGGGATCAGGATGAGATGCTGATGGCTCGCTCTACAAAACGGTGACTCCCCGTTGTTGCTTCGTTGCGCCGCGTCCAGGTTGTCGAGCATGAGAAAGAGACAGTGATATCGATTGACGAGGTCCCATCGACACACGAATAAAAGCTACCTCAGTAGCGCAACGTTCACATGCTGCTGCTGCTGCTCTATGGCACCGTTTGTATGCATGTAAATCAATGAAAATGCATTGTTGTAATACTGGTCTGCTGGCGCTTCCCAGTTGCCTGTTTCAGATGCCATCCGAAACTCCAAAAGATACTAACCTGCAGGACAAGACCCTCCCTATCCTTCCCGATGAATAATATAGATAGCAAATCACGCGTGATCCATACTTCCTTCAGTCAGAGCAGAAGCATCTTGGACGAACGGGTTCGACGTGAAGATCTATCCCTTGCTCTAATCCTTTTTTTTTTCGTCCTTCACCTCCTTCCGTCTAATTCAGTCCGTCCTCCCGTCAGATCCTATTCTGAACCTTCCATATGCGGTTTTTTGACTCGTCCAGCATCGGCAAGAGAAAGCAGACATATCACCCTGTGGGTCTGAGAAGCGGGGCGCAGCACCCTAAGCCAGCACAGGCACGGCAATCTTGCCAAACACTTCCTTCCCCTCCCACGAGATAAGCTCGCAATCCCTCTCGTCGGTATCGTGCACGCCGGTTGAAATTTGAGTCTCGACGCACGCGAGGTCAATGGTCGAGTCCAGAATGAGGACGGGGTGGTCTACGAGTCGAGCGTTGAATTGATCAGTTCTCGAAGCTGATGTAGCGGACAGATCAAAATCCCATAATCTTATATCAAAAACTCACGCCATACACCTGGAGCGTACGAGAGACCAGTGTTAGGCGGCATGATGAACGACTTGAGGGTCGATGGGTCGGGCTTGCCGTCTAATGCCATACACAATAAACGACTTAGTCAGTGGAGAGTCCGAAACCGAGAAATAGACCATGTGGCCAATGGTGCCATCCTGAACTCACCAGCTCCAGCCTTCGCGACAATGACGAGGAACTCTCCTCCAGGCGCGAGTGCTTCTTCGCTCTTTCCGTGCCACTGTGGGAGCCACGATATCCCAGACCAGGTCAGCCAGCAATAGTTCGCATCAATCATAGATCGCACAAACGCTTACCTCTGCTTTGCCCATGGGGATGAAGGCCTGACTGGTGTACTCATGTCGCTCCATATACCTGACCTCGAATTCCCTCCCTCTCTCCAGTCCAACCTTCTTCGTAGCCCTGTACACGGAAATACCGGTGACCGCGCCAGAATCAGCAGGGTAAGACGAAACGATGGGCGCAAGTACGTTGTGCTTGGTGGTTTTGCCGTCGGGGGACGATTCCGAGTCTTTGTGTGAGGATGAAGGTGAGGTTGAGATGATGTGGCCGAAGGGGGCAAAGTTGTCGGGTGTAATCAGTTCGGGATGGGTTATACCACTGCTAGCTTTGGATGTTCCGTTGGGTCCGTGGGTTGGATGAAGCAATGATGCCAAGAAGCCTTGTCCGTGCGCATGCGGATCACCATTGACGTGCTCCTTGCTATGACCGTTGGAAGTGATCTGGGATTGACCGAGATGCGAGACAATCGGTAGGTGAGCATTCTCAGTGGTATGTTCCGACGATGACTTAGGTGGGAAAGGCGGAATCTGCAGGTAAGTCGGGATCGAAGGCGTAACCTTCTCGACGTAGAGCCATGAAGAAGGGTCTAGATGACCTTGTTCAACAACGGCGTATTCGAGGTCCTGTATAGAGTGTCACGTTAGGTCAGACATCTCGTTATATTGTGATGAGATCATGATCGCTTCATGGAGACGGAAAGGCAACAGATACTCACACCGCCGACAGTCAGGAGAGAGTGGTCTGTTTGTTCACAAGGCGTATGGTCAGCCCAAATCTAACGCAGCACAGACTGACTTGAGAGACAAACTTACGCCAGATCCCTCGGTCGAACGACACACCCTGAGCAGCAGTGGCCAAGAATGCTCGGACGGTCTTCAGGTCGGGGTTGTCATCCGCTCCGTTCAGGGCGACTACGACGATGAAACCGCCCGGAGCAGGAGTGTTCGGACCCCTACCAAGAGGGATGAAGGCCTGTGTCGTGAAGCGGTGTCTGTTCAAGATCCCATCGATCAGCGCGAGTACCTGTTCCCGGCTCGTGCGGAAAAGAGCGAAACACAATGATTAAGTGAATAGTACACATACCGCTCAAGGAGCTCAACTTGAATCTTGACTCCACTGGCCACGTCAAGCCTGTTGGCAGCCTTGACAGCCCCGATAGCCACACCGCCCGGTTTGCCCTGACCAGCAGGGTAGTCGGCTTCGATCTTTCCAAGTCGGTGGAATTTTGATGCAGTGCCCTGGTTGGCGGTGGTGGTAGGGATACCTTTGGGTGCGGAAGAGGAGAATGAGTATCCCTGGATCACCTGACCGTAAGGCTTGAAAGCCTCGTAAGTCAAGGGGAGGACAGGTAAGGTCAAGGACTGAGGTGCAGCGGTGGCGGGGAGAGCAGAGGAAGGGGCGAGGGGGTATCCGAATACTCGGACTCGTTTGCTACCACCATCTAAAGCATCCAAAGTATGTCGTGTCAGCTTGAACTGTTCCGCAGCAGCTCTAACCTGTATTGTTGAGACTTTGATACGGTGACTCACCAGGGTAGATAGTGTATCTAATATGGCTCCATACTTGGCCTTCGGGGATGGTCTTCTCGACGTCAAAGTAATGCTGTCGGTGCGGTCCGAGGGGCTTCTTAGCTACCACCGTGGTCCACTCAGCACTGGCAAGATCACCATCAGAGGAAAGCGTTGCCTCAATCGCGCAGGCCTGGGAGCGGATCCGGAAAATCAGGTGTCAGCCAATCTACTACCGTCGTCAAGACTTCCGCCGATATGCTTCTCGACTAGCATGGCGTCACAATCCGCAGGACGCATTGAGAGGTAATCTCTATCAGGCATTCATAGTGAGACATGAACGGAGATGGAGTAGAAATTGAAACACAGAGATCTCTCCACTCACAACGGGGTAGTTACCAGGATGGAAAGCGGTATCAACCTCGACATAACCAATGACACCCGATACCCCAAGCTTGGCGATAACCCATTCCTTCCTCTCGACGCCGAACAACTCCCTGCCCACGGCGTACTTGCCTCTAGCATGCTGAGATCGCCTCGTCTCCCAGCCGTCGGACATGTCGAACCCTCGACCAGGTAGAAGGAGGTTCTGGGGAGGCGAGAAGTTGGCATCGGAGCACGAGATGATTCGGCCTCCGATCAAGGGAGACAGGAGATCGATGGGCTCTTGGGACTTGTAGTTCGGTGATAAGGAGGATGGGAGGGCAGGAGGGATCGGCGAGCCGTAGGCTCGGAATCGGGCCTGTATATAGCGCATGCGAAGCAAGCAAATGATCAGCACATAGAGCTATTTTTGGCTTCCATTCATTTACTGGTGGGACATGGGTAAGACTGTCACGATGACGGAACCAAGCTCACCATACCACCATCAGGGATCATCCTGACCATCAACGCTCCCCAATGACCCTTTTGACCCAGCCCTCCAACTTGGAAGATATGCCTACTGTTAGGCCCCAGATCAACCACGGGCAAGATCTCCGTCCAGCCGGGGTGGGAAGGCGAGAACTTCCCTTTGCCGCCGGAAGACGGGAGGATTCTAGCGACATCCTCAGGGGTGAGGGCGAAGATCTGCGATTGGGGGGCTTCGTTTCCGCTGAAATGGGAGGTATCAATGTCTACATATTCGATAGTCGTCGAGGGTGTTGCTAGCCGGATGATAACCCTATGCACCAAGCGAGAGGGATATGTCAGCTGCTTGGCCCGATCTCGCGACACTTGGCAACTCTGCATTCAGACCGAGTGGGAAGAGGGTGGAATGTAGCTCGGCTGTGGCCCCCAGCACGAAGAAGCGAAGACCACTAGTGGAATTCAGTGCGGAAACGAGGACAACTTCGTACCAGTCGAAAGTAGGGTTATGTCTCCTAGATTCCCATCCATCGTAAAGCGCGCCGTTGGGACCGAACTGGCCCTTCATGGAGATACTAGGCTGTATAGCGGGCGGTCACAGCACAATCATGAGGTAAGCGAACGAGCGCACGGGCCCGGGTGAGGTTGGATAGGGGACTCGTTGGTGAAGCTTCACAGCAGAGAAACTTACGCCTGGCTTGATAAGATTATGCCTCGAGACGAAGAAGTCGTCTGAGCATGCTACGACCTCGGCGCCCAGAGCGGAGGTGGAGACCTCTGTCAGGGGTGAGCGAGCGTAGGAGGATTAACATATGTCCTTTGCAATTCAATAGGGCTTCCCTTGAGGTGATGAAGACGTCCCCAGTCCCCCCTTTTGGCAGCCGCCAGGGTCGAAGAGCAAGACATCCAGGTCGGTCCACCAGGTGTCGTGACACGAAATTCGACCCACACCACACACTCACCAACATATCCAGATTTGATCTTCGCGTCAAACTCTTCCAATGCAATTTGCTTAGGTGTATACGCCATTGTGTTTCGGTAGGGATGGTCCAAACGATTGAGATATGGAAGGGTTTTGCTTGTTCCGCTTTTCGTTCTCGACTTATTCACTTGACTTGAATTGCCTTGTTCGCTAGGCTCGATACTTGTTGGTTCGCAAAGACACTGATAGACAGGCTATACACACAAGAGACAGTCTCGTCTGATCACAGCCGCAAAGATAGCAAGATAGCAAGATAGATAGACAGATGGACAGATGGACAGATAAGAAGGAAGCGGAAAGATAAGAGCAAAAAGACGCAGATGTGGACAGAAGGAGATGGTTACTTCCAACAACCTCTTCGAAACGCTGTCAGATGCTCATACCCCCTGCAAACAGTCCTTGCATCTATTATGGATCATGGATGCAATCGCACGCAACCGCAACGCAACGCACGATAACTCGCACCGTGACTGACCCGAGATGTACTGTATCTTTACATATTTCCCTTCCGGATGCACGATCCGTGCCAACCGGTCAAATGCGATTGGCTTATACACCATGGCATGGCGGAACCGGCCCTGAGATCCGGACCCGGACTTAGCGACTTAGCCTCACCTCGGTAAACACAGGCTATCAACTGACTTATACAATCTTATCAAACCCCCAATCACGAATACACTGCACGAGCTAACTATATGAAAGAGCCGGGTGATGATATGAAAGAAAGCTTGGATGATATGAAAGGACTGATATGAAATATCTGGCGATATTATTGCTCCTTGTCGTGTCGAGGTCCGATCGTTGCGAGTCCCATCAAGGGCACTCGTTGTTTATGCATTTACATGATACGATGTGGAAATATCACATATTCAGCGTCCGAAGATGCATGATATTGTAACATGCTATCCTATGCACTGTACGGGTCACATGTAAGACTATGTTGGGGCGCTAAGGCTCTATATGATACGAATTATAATATGTTACAAATTTTAGAACTAATCGTGGTCAGAAGTCAGAACGGTAACGGCGGGACTTTCGATCATACTACCCATCGCGCTGAATTTTGGTCTAAGCGAAGAAGATCATCGCAGAGGTGATGAGGACCAGAAGACCTGAGGGGACGGCGAGAGCGCCGGCGCCGTTGTTGGGTGCTTCGGTGGATGAGGCGCTCTGTAAAGTGATTCAACGACGAAATGGACGAATCTCGTCAGCAATGTGTCATCAAATCGGAACCCATGGATTATGAGCTGGCTGCTCAGTGCACGGATGACCCAACTCACCTCGGAAGTAGCGGAAGTAGTACCTGATCCAGTGGAAGTAGCGAAGCTGGGAGCGCTGGTAGAGCCGCCGGTGGTCAAGGACTCGGTCGAGGTGGGCTTGACAGAGCTGGAAAATTGAAGAGATATCAGCTCAACGACTCTCGTCATCCGTGGGTAACGTTATGTGGGGATCCGGTGGTCCCGGTGCGAACAGGCGGGCAAGTAGTGTCGACTAGGGAGGATAGGATTTTGAACCGAGTGTGTACGTGCGATACGACTAAGTTTCTGATTCTGCACCGCAAGCAGAAGCAATGACACACTCACGAGACGCCCTTCTCGACGCCAAACTGCTCGCTCTCAGCCAAGATCCCTCCCTTCTCACTCTCAAAGCTGAGCCTATATCCATCTTGAACAGCCAAATCCTTGGTAGGCGTGTAGATGAACGACTTGTCGTCCGTTTTGACTGACTTCTCTACGACCTGCTTGGCGTCGGAACCCGGCTGGGTAATGTAGATGGTGAAGGAGTCTGGGTCGGTGTTGACGGACTGTGTTGTATGTAGGCGAATATGCAGAGGCAGGGCGAGAGGGGTGAACATGGTGGGGTTCGTTGTACGGTGCGATGGTGAGGAAGGACAAAGGAAGGGACATCAGCGTGTTGGGTGGGACATCGATCGGTGCGGAGCGGTCATTCGGCATGCGATCAGACACAAAGTGTAGCAGGAAGGGAGGAAGAGACGATGTCAGCTTGATTCACCATCAAGAGAGACGCTCAGCTGCCCATATTTACTCACGCTCCACTCGATGACCTGTGATCCGGTAGATTGCCATCCGTCATTCTTCGACGGCTTGGTGATCTGGATAGCCTGGGTGGCAGCTACGCAGAGCGCGAGGGAGAGGAGAGATCGGGCGAGCATTGTGTTTTGTCTTGACTGGGTGGCAATGGAATGCAAGTGGAACTTTAGTGTGCTGAAGGAGATGACTATGTAGACTCGGGTAGAGTGAGTAAGACGAGTGTAGTTGAACGTTGATGTAGGAAGTCAGTTGAAGAGTGAGACATTTGGCCGAGTGATCATGTGAGGTGAGGTGAGACGTCGTTTATATATCCTTTCTTCTCGAATCAGTCGTCAACATGGGCATGGGTCCGCTTGGCACTGCCCAAACGGTGGGCCTTTGCGGCGTCTCAAAGGCACCCTATCCTGGGCTCAAACAAACTAAGCAAGCGCCTGCAACCGTCCTTTGCGGAGGTGTTCACTTGTGATGTAAGGCCTGTGTCTTGACAGAATGGTACCGCAAGGATAAGAATGTGGGCTATGTCGCCGGTGGTGTCGCTTATAATGTCAACGATCAATCAGTTTCGCACTGGGAAAGCGTATAACCCCATGCATCGCCGAAGGACCGGTGCCGTAGTCCTCTTGAGGCGTTAGTGTGTGGCGGGTATGCTATGCAGTGATATGGACACCTGCTCATCTTAGATTGTTGGGAAGGAAAGGGATGATGACACTGCCTTTGGGATCGAGAAGCGAAAGCGGGGAGATGGGACGGATGCGTACCACAGGGTAACCATCACCATAGACTTACGCACAGCCTCATATATTGTTCAGATCCAGCTGGGCTCACCAAAGCCAGCTCTGAGACCCGTGCGTCTCACACATGTATGCTGGGTTCGAAAGTGGTCATGCTTTATAGACCTTGACCTTGACCTTGATCACATACAAGTGAACGATAGAATGCGACGTAGGTACTTTCACCGCCCATTAGGATGGATGCATGACGCTCCCGACGCGTACAAGGGGTTTCGTATAATCTGAATCTTACCCCCTAATTTTCAAGAAATCTTGGAACTATTTGACTGTTGAAAATTCTGCTAAGTTACAAGTTATAGCTGAAAACATCGAACCACGTGCCTCGCCCAAGTTTTCATCGGAATTTCGAATTTCCACCGTACTGTATTTTTCACCGCGGCGATTGTTTTGTTGTAAGTTATTGCTTCTTCTTTGGCACAGGGAAAGGGCGATGAACCAGGCTGGGCAAAGGCAGACGCGGGTTGGGTTGCTTGGCTCGTTGCATCTCACTCATCTCTTCGCATCCTTCGTACATTCATCATATCATATGAGTTAATCGCATAGACAGTCTGTCCAGCATCTCAAGTATATCATTGCATACCTTACCATACCTATTATATCACCCCGTCTAGCCTAGTCCACTTCACTCTCGCGCGACGGCTTGCACGACCCAGTCCTCAGAAACCCATTGGGGAAAACGATCACTCGCGCAGGCATCTATCTGTTTGTATAAAATAACACGATGAAGCTGTCTCTGCTTCTCCTTCCTTTCCTCCCTTTGGGTAAGTCCGCCTCCCGTTGGTCGTGCTGCTGTTCCGGCAAATCAGCAGCTTTGCTGTCGGAAGGATGCCCTGTCCTCGTCGCGATACGCTCGTACCACGCGCCTGACTGATTCTTTTCTTTGATCCGCATAGTCCTCTCGATCTCATCGATCTACTGGCCCGTAACGCATCCCTCCGCTACATACCCTTGGGTGTTGGGTCAGAAGAACCTCGTAGCGTGGACGACGGGCGGTGGAACAGGTATCGACTCATTCGATATCCAGCTCCACAACTTCAACTCGTCCATCATGATCGGGTTCATCCCCATCGCGCTTCGAGTGCCCATGGAACGATTGCCTACGGGCAAGAAGAACTATGGAGGAGAGATTGAGGTGGATCTAAATGTCCAGCTGCCGACTGGTGATGGATTCTTCTTGATCTTCATGAATACGTACCACGGCGAAGTGTACTCAAAGGTGAGCAGAGGTTCTAGCTTACGCGCCGAGATACCGTCGGGTCGAGCAAACGTCGAATATGTATGGCAACTCCAGTAGTACTGACCATGCGTGCTTTCCCCTCTAGTCTCCTAAATTCTCCATCTACTCATCTACTCCCGACAATTACACTGAGCCTGGTGAGTCGCGTTTTTTGTTTGGCTGTTCGGCTGTTGTTATGATTGCCTCTATCATGTTCAATCTCTATTTCATCACTGCTTCTCGCACTGTTCTCTGTTAATACCCTTTGCTTTGCTGTCGATCCATCGATTGCCTCTCAATGCTCTTATACTGACCACTGTTGTAATCTGTCACCTATCCGCAGACCTTCCCACGGCTACCGTCACCGCGACCGTTACTACTATCCCCAACCCCACTCAACAATGGGCTATCACCCTCAACGGTATCGACCCCGACGCGACCGCGTCTGCCAAGAACTATGCCGGTAACGCTGGTTCCGGCACCTAAGCGGGCGCGTATCCTTGTGAGGGGGATTGAAGCGATGTAGCTACGGTGCTGGAGTCTCGTCTTGGAAGTGGGCCCGAGGCCTGAGAGAAGCAGTGGAGGATACCTTGACTTAAATCCGGATTATTCGAGCGGACTCATCGGATGTAAGGTGGATTGGGCGGCGCGTGTCGGACAAGAAGATGGCCGAAGGAAATGATGCGTGTGTGCGCGTGCACGCCTACCAGACTGTATATGGACTCTTACGACTGTCTTCACTTATCACGAAGCTATTTCAAACTTACACCTCTTTTATCTTCCTCTTCTTGTGCTTCGCTATGACTCGTCATTATACCATACCACCTGTTTCTTTAGACTACAGTACGACGACCTCTCCTTTTATCCCCTTTACGCCTCCTCTTCCAGCCGTGTCTCTCTTGCTCTTTCTCTCTTGGCTGCACTGTACGTCTGGTCTGTCGAGATCATACAGGTGCGCGGAGGAGAGCTTGTGGAAAGCTTGTGATTGCAGCTGAAGAGGGGAGTGAGGGGATCGGATCTATGACCCGCGATCAATACCTGTTTGCGATGATCGACTTGGCTTCAACTATTCGGCTTTCGTTGTCCCTCAGACTCATCAGATCGGATCATGGTTCTTACATGCACAGTCTTTCGCACCTTGCTTCTGCTTGGGTCTTAGGGGGTACTTCAAGGGGGTATGCTTGAGTGAGTTCCTACTTCCTTGTTCTTGTGCTCTGACAGAAGACCTGGACGGGCCCATGGAATAAGGCTTCGTGCTTGTATCGACGACCAACAGTTCCGAATGTACTCTCCGTGTTAGCTTTGACTGGCCACGCTACAAAACGCCTAACACTTGCTTCATACACGTACATATACGGCTAACTAGCTGGAGGTATTTCCTCGCCAATTGCAAGCTTGAACCATCACCGCACAACTCAGTACTCAGAATCGCACCAATCCTGGCCATCCAGACAGAGCGTATTTATACAGTAATCACCTCTACTCACACTATACGTACACTTACATCGACCGAACCATCAGCTCCAGCTCCAGGACCAGCCCCGTAATATCAAGACACTGCGCTGCACGGTATGGGTTGACGAAAAGACAGCAGTGGGTCGTAGGAGCCCAACTTGGGTAACTCGGGACGCAGTCACTTCCCCGTTCACACAGACTTACTTCGGTCCTCGATTTCATCATCAGCTGTATCCAGTGCACAGAGCAGTCCAGCACCAAATACCACACAGGCACAGAGCGATTCATCGAGGGCGACCTCTACCCAACGATCCGCTACACGCTCATCTGCGAACGCTTATCACACCGATTGCTCTGCCAGGAGCAATGCGTCAGCGGGAACTGGCTCTGGGTATGGCAATAACACTGCTGCGACTGGCTCAGATTGACCCTCACACCGGAGACCAACTCTGACTCGGCCTCCCATGGTAGCCCAGATGTGGGCAATCAGAGACCAGGTTCCGGCACAGAACCCAGACCCGGACACCGTCAGGAAGAGGGTGTCGCTGGGAGTTAGGGGCATCCGAGCGACGCGTCGTCGATCTGGTCAGAGGCGGAAACTGTCGTCGCGGACGATCACTCGGGATAGTGCGCACGGAGATCTGTATGTGAGATTTCAGGCTCGCTATCTATGAAGAAGCGGTTAGCTACGATTGGAATGGGTAAATTTCAATCGAAGTCCCGCCGTGTAAGGGCCCTTGTACTGGAGATGTATTTCACGATGGGTGGACAAGAAGGATTGGCACATAGACTCTGGAACAAGTGGACAATCTTTTTCGGAGTGAAAGGATGACTGCGAAGGAAGAGAGCCTTCATAGATCATAGTGAAGTGCTGTACTGACGTGTGTGATCTTGTACAGTACTCGTACGAGTGGCATGGACACAACATAAAGAGACTTTGTGTGTGCGGCATGATAAAGCCCAGACCACATAAGACCAGGCAAAGGCAGCCAAGCTCTTCCTGAGAAATCAAAAGGTTGCGTCAAGCTCCCGAAGCGCCGGTCGAGAATGGGTCCAGGCCAGCGAGATCGTAGTACAGTATCGTTCTACCTTTCTCTTCTCTTATCCGCACCATCAGCGCGATGACAGGGAAAGAAAGCTCTCTGGATGTGCTGCGCAAAATGTCCTAACCACATGGGATCGTATGTGTGCATGAGCGACGACTATGAGAGAGCTTTTCTCCTTTTTTTTTTCGTCGCTATTCGATTTAGGAGGCCATCCCTCTTTATGTCTTTGAATAGTACAGAACTGTTCATGATCTGCCTCACTAGATTTTCCATCGGCCGCACATTCTGCTGGAAGTATAGGTTTGTGCTAGCCCCACAGACGATCGGACACCATAGCCAACCACGTAGGGATAGTCGTCAATCCGAACAAGACCTTCCCCGTTACCCCTTTCGAAAAGCGAGACTGTGACGGATTGACTTAAGAGAAGACAACACGGACGACCTCTTCGGCTTCTCTTCCGGTGTCCCAGCCCACTCATGAGGCGAATGAACCCTCACATGCGCCGCCGACGACCGATTCTGCCGACATGATCATGGTCAATGCCGACAGAACGGTTGTACGCGGGAGTGGCTGTCCTTCAGCGAATGAATCTCGAACGATCGTTACACCTCAGACCGCTGAGATCACGGCTGGTACACCGCTACCAGATGGGGATTGATCTCCGATAACGCTTCGATCTGGTCTGACGCGACTGCTACTCCCAATGCTGGCGAGAGGTCCTCCGGATCAGCATCAAGCCACTGAGAATCAGCCACCTCCTTCTGACCAGTGGCGCTGGTGCTAGTGTGAGGGGTTGCGAGCGGGCAGGGGACATCGAACGAGAATGAAGGACTGGAGAGGTAGTGTTTGAGAGGATGCACATGGCACGTCGGAGAGGCTACATTCGAATACCGCATAAGAGCGAGGTACATCACAATTTCTGTGCAGTTGGCAGTGGCAGCGGAAGCAGCAGCGACTGGCTGTTCTTGAGCTGGCTGTCCGCGCAAGGGGATACATGTGTGCGCCCACGCCCGAGTCGAAAGGACGTACTACGCACACGGATATCGCTGGCGAGCTGTGGATGATCAAGTTGCAA
Source organism: Kwoniella heveanensis BCC8398 (assembly GCA_000507405.3). NCBI lineage: Eukaryota > Fungi > Basidiomycota > Tremellomycetes > Tremellales > Cryptococcaceae > Kwoniella > Kwoniella heveanensis. The sequence continues at coordinate 229,542 of KV700136.1, read as the reverse complement.
AACGATGCATGGCCGCATGTGCCACGGAATGACGGACGGACCTGCCACTATGCCTTAAGCCCTAACATCCCACCCGCACAGTGATCGGGCACTGAGCACCAGTATAGCCAAGCATGCGCAAGTCGTTCGCGCGAACGTTATCTTGTGATACGAGGCTGGCTTTGGCTTGGCTTGTATCATCGAGGCGAGGAGAGGATACCGTGCCCCGTAGTATGCATATACATACGTGATGACGAACCCCAACGCTGCTTCTTGGTATTCACTTACGAGAGCTTGAGCTTGGAGGTTTTTCTTTTTTTGAAACGGACGCCTTTCATCTGAAGGCGACAGAGGTTCGTTGCCGCTTACGTAGCTTACCCTGAAACAAAGGTTTTGGCCATTCCTCTCTCCTCTCTCTCCTCTCCTCTCCCCTCTCCCGCCGATCGTCATTCGAGCGGCCGCCATCAGGTCTTTGTCTCTCGGAAATACCTGTGATACAGCAGTAGGTAGGTAGTCCGCAATGAACGGACTTCGGACTCGGATTGATAGATTCCTGCTCTCAACCAACGTTCGATCGAGACGCACCTTTCTCGTCGGCGTTGGGAGAGGCGTTCCGAGAATGAAGGATCTACAAGGAATGCGTAGTTTTAGTATAGTTAGTTTCGCCCCGGAAAGATGTCCCTGGTCTGCTCATGTTCGAGACATGGGTTTTGACGTCAGATACACCAGGTCAGGTTGCGAGGAGTCCAGAGAAGACCAGAGGGAGGAAGGACGACAAGGAACCCGTGACCCGTAGCTTGACTAGCTCATTGCCTCTCCGAAAGAGGGTGCTTGGTAGAACGGTGTTTCCAGCGTTGAGGGCAGGCCGCGGTTGTAGCTAAGTAGCGTTGTAGCCCTCGTTCCTGTCGTCGGTATTTGCACCGATCTTCCTTTTGTGGAATATCTCACTATATATCTCTCTCTGGCTATTTTTTGACGGATGCATAGGCCGTGACTGAGACATGACATGCTAGCTAGCTCTCGCAACGACATGTTCGGAGATGCCTGCGTGAGCTGACCGATGCATACAGGTGTGTCACTGAGGAGAAAATCTTCCATGCGTCACTACCAACTGGCTGAAGAAGAAGAGCTGTTCCCTGCTTCGCAGGAATAGCTGCGCCGCAGACCGTCACTGAGCGCCGAGGTATAACCGCATTCTTCCCCTCCCTTCCTCCATTACGTTTCCTCCTTCACAGAACTTGCACTTCATCCGACGGATTTGGCCTTACTGTGACTACGAAACGCACAAACAACACAGCCTTGCGCAATTTCCGCACTCGTGCTCTCATTCTCGTTACCATCTATCACCCTTGTCCTCCACTCTGATGAGAGAAGCCTTAGTATTAGTACAACCAGTGTAGTAGTACATGCCATAAAGCACATCATCATATCATCCTTGCAACAGCTGCACGCTGCACGCGGCACACCGCACCGCCAACTCATCGACTTCGTGTCTTATATGCGTGTGAATATACGGTTCCTGCGAAGACGATTAGTCTTATTAGTAACTTAGTGACTTATACGAAAGTGTGATCGCATGGTGAGGTCACCCCACCCTCTGGAAACGCCAAGCCTCTCCTTATCCTGCTACCGAACGTGTGTTGGTGTGTTGGCACTACTTGGCCAATCTCATCAAGCCCTCTCTTCCTTCCCCTTGCACCTTTCGCAACGTTTGATTTTCATCCTCATCCTCATCCTCATCCTCGGCATCCGGCAATCTCCCTGAATATCGTCTCCCTTTCCAGTGTCCTACCCTGCATCCCTACTCCTCCTTCCCCTTCCCCTTCCCCTTTCCTCTTCCTCCTGTATTCCAAAGAGATATCTCATAGCGGCTTCCTCACACTGTCCATACATACAGACACACACACATACCACCAGAGCCAAGCAAATCCTCCTCCTCATCCTCCACCACACGCACGTACAACAGCATCACCTCGGCCGTGTGCAATCGGATCCTCCTCACAGCTGCTCGTCATCGATATCGCGAGCAGACAACCTCTTGCTATCGTTTATCAACCACCTCGTTTATTTCCAAACATAAACCTGTATCATATTCATATATTCATCATCATTCATCTTCATATTTTCCTTGTTTGTCCTGAATCCGGCATCCGTTCGTTCGTTTAGACCCCCTCACCCTTGCCTTTCGCCCGGGCGAAAACCAAACCTCTTCGGCTGCAAAAACGAGCTCGCAGTAGCGGTAACGACATCTAGAAAGGATAGAAGCATAAGTTCGTCCTCTTGAACTAGGAAGGACACTCGCGAGCAGGTAAAGGACAAGAAAAGGGGGCCGAAAAGGTTCGAACCAATCATCAACGGCGCTAGGACGAGAAGACCGAGAGGAGGCAGGAAGTTCAGCCATCACCATCATCATGTCTACCATATACGGTACACAGCTCGAGCCGTTTGAGGAGGTGAGTTAGCGTCCGGCAATCTGCGTCATGCCGTGCTGGGTCTTTATTGCGATCCTTGCTCTGCGGCCTACTGCGCTTCCGCTCCGGTTCACGCACCTGTTCTACGGGTCGATCGTCGCCATGTCATCATGCGAGGTCGTTTTAATCAATCAATCAAGGATGGGCGTTCAAAGCATGGTCTTATCACACCTACTATCTCATATTCAATCGTCACTTGTACACAAAGCTTTCAGGTTTGGTCTCTTTCTACCCTGTCACCGGGCGACTTTGCCCTCGTCCCGTTCCAGGTTCCAGGTTCCAGTACTGCGTTTCCTGTGCCCTGTTCGCTCCTGTATGCCTTAATCTCCCTGACTGGCGGCCACGGCATGATGGCATTCAAGTCGGCGCTCCTGCGATAATTTGCCCAAACCAACAATCATGCTATGCTGTCTATCTCCTGTTCTCATAACCTCGCTCGTTATGCAGTCAATCAAACAGTTCCATCTGTCTATATCGCATCTTATCGCCCGTCTTTGTTCTCATTGTTCTTCCTCTCCTTGTATTCCCAAGTCTCTCTACTCCCTTTATGCTTTTATCGTCGACCGAAGATCCCTTTCCCTTGTGCGATTGAACGATACCCCGCACCGCCTACAACCTTGGCAGGCCAAGAGACTTCTCTCGACCGACCGCCTTTGTCCCTCGTGTTAGTTGCGTTCACTGTCATGAAAACCCCAATTGGATGTTCTTTATATCGTTGTTATCACCACGCTGTGATCTATCCAGTCTCCCGTTGTTCTGCTGTGTCGGCTTCTTACTATATGCCTGGGACCACACAGCCTTCCTCCGCAGTTCGTGTAACAGCAGAACGGGACCGAGCGCTGATACTAGACTCCTCACATCTAACAGAACCAATCTCCATCTCCCAACGAGACGACCGATAACCCATACGAGACGGCCTTGGCACCCCGGTCTTCATCGCTACAGAAACGACGGGGATCCGGGCCACCATCACCCATCAACACTGTCAACACGCTTCATAGGCAACTCTCAGGGGACCCGGAATCACCACCACCGGCTTGGAAGCGAAGATCGACCGTGTCGAGCAAACACTCGAGGAGCCCTAGCACTGGATCGAATCATCCTGCTCCATCGAATCGTAGCGCCAGATCACCATCTGAATCATCCATTCGGTCCAGAAACTCTCTGCTCAACGGCAATACACCTCGCAGACATCCTGGTCTGACCATGACTGCCTCCGCCTCACCCAAGCCACCGGTCCCCATGCCTAACGGCATGTTTCTCCACGAATCACCAAATGGTTCATCGACATCTCTGTCTGAACATCCCGATTTGGCGCTACCGAACCCTGCGTTCCGCAGACGGAACGGGGGCGGCTCTAATAGGTCGTCCATTGCCAGTCAACAGGATCTCAGCAGTTTGACGAGTGAAGAACTCTGGGCATTGGGACAGGAGCAGGATGTGCCCGACATGAGCAACCCTATGCGTCAAGCTGCGGAGCGACCCCTGGACACGGTTAGGAGGATGAGCAAGAGGATTGACAAGTCAGAGTACATGTATCACGGAGGTCTTCCAGGGGATGTGATCTGTGAGTGATCGGCGACCAACGGGTTGGATGACCCCAATAAAATCGGCTGACTTGGCTTCCGCCTACAGGGCCTGCTGCACCTCCGGTCGAGGAGATTCTCCCCGCGTCGATGAAGTCCAAATCATTCACCAATGTAGCCTCTCTGGGTATGGCAAACCGGCGGATGTCCAAACGAGGACGCTCCCGTCAATCCTCTGTTGATATGGGACCAGGGATTGTGCCCAAAGACAACGATGGGCTTTATATGCACGGAGCCAGCGTTCCTGCCTCACCGGCAAAAACACAAGCTGTCAATGGCACGCTATCGTCCGCTCAGTCCTCATCCACCTCTCTAGCCTCTCAGGGTTTACCACCAAACAAGTCCTTCTCTAGCTTGAGCAGACCACCATCGACTTACTACTCTCGAGACTTCTTGAGCAGTCTCGCACCTCGAGAAGGAGGATATGCCATCGCGGCGCAAATGGGCGGGGGTTTGGGGGCTCACGGCACAATGTCAGTCGAAGAGAAAAGAAGGAGCAGCGTTATGGAGGACTCGAGATCTCGAACAGTTGGCTCGCGAGCGCCTCTATCGAAGAGTGCTGGTATGGGCCGATGGAGTTTGGACGGTGGAGAGGTAAGCTGTCCCCCGGCACAACGTGTGCGTATCAAAGCTAACGAGGATGCTTCCGGTAGCACTATGGCAAGCCTTACGCCACTCCCTCAGCGGCGACAACCTCTTCCAACCTGTCTGCGCCGCCTATTAACTCTGCTGAGCCCTCCCCGCCAGCAGACGAAATCACACCGCAATTGCCTGAGGGTGCTTCTCCCGCATTTTCGGTACCGCATGGAGCTGCTTCAACGCCTGTTTCTGCATCTCCTTCGACGACCATTTCTGCACCAGCCTCTGCTGCTGTACCCAACCCCTCACCTCTGAGTCAACAGACCAGCGCCGAGGATATAGTCACCACACCTGTGACACCCGTTCCGCCTCCTGTACCGGCCAGCAGTGTTGCACCTCCCCCAGCGTTGACAACGAAGAAGTCGAAGAAACAGCTCGCGAAGGAGGCCAAGGCGGCTGAAAAAGCTGAAGCAGTCAAAGTGGCACGGGCTCGTGCCGAGGCCGCTAGGAATGAGGCATTGAAAAAGCAGCAGGCGAAGGAAGAGGCTAAGAGAAAGGAGAAGGAAGAGAAGGCTAGGCGAAAGGCGGAGAAGAAGGCTGCGAAGAACAAAAAGTCTGCTCCCGCTCCCGTCCCCGTGCCTGCTCCTGCTGGTAAGCCTGTGGTCGCAGCGAAAGAGGCTACACCCGCATCCTCTGCACCCGTCGCTCCCACACATTCGCTTCCAGCTGCAGCCGCTCCCACGCCAGGATCCAGTACCGGCGGACAGCCATTCCCCAAACCTGTCCAGAGCAGCCAAAGTGCGTACAAGATCCCCGTGCGAGATACGTCAGAGCCACCTCGACAAACCCATCACTCGATGCCCCTGAGCAAGGTTGCTCCCCCTCCTATAGCCTCAACTTCGACTCCTGCCACAGCTGCGGCTTCCAGCTCTCGACCAGCTATCTCACCCAAGCGATCATTCTTCGGTACGATCAAGAAACGATTGTCCTACATCGTTGGGAATGAATCGAATGACCAGCAGCACAAGGACGCACCTCCCGTTCCACCTGTTCCCAAGATCGACCCCTCGAAAATCCCTCAAGCTTCGACTCAGAAGCAAGGGGAATCATCGGTGCCTCCTATAGCTCGACAGCATGCTTCACCCCCTTCTTCGCCTCCAGTTCCACCTAAAACAGAGCAGCTGGCCGAACGACCTCCTAGACGCGATTCGCTCGCTGCGCCCGTCGTTTCACCGAAGCTGGCGCCTCCGGTTGACGTATCGCCTCCGAGCGATGCCAGTTCGTTCACGACCAAGGAGACCGCCAAACCTTCCATCGAGGGTCTGCCCACCACTTCTTCGCCGGTAGCCTCCCCTAACCTTCACAAGACCATTTCAAACGGCGCCTCCTCTTCTAGAGCTGTATCGCCTGCCACTTCACCTCGAAAGCGTAACTCGTTGGTTGGACCTCGACCTATGCCCGAAAGCAAAGCCCACTCCCGCCCGTCTTCTATGGCTGCCTCGTCTGCCGATCATTCCCAGTCAATCTCGCAATCACCTCAACCCGCCTCTTACTCGTTCTCCTCTGATCAAGTTGCACCGGTTCCTGTGACTCCTTCGACATCCGGTGATTCTGGATCATACGTCCAGTCTCACGCATCTCACATGACTGGTATCACGCCTATCACTTCCCCCTCCGACACCGAGGATGGACGAAGGAGCATGGAGTATGAGGATGGACCGGCCCGAGAGGGAAGCAAGGATTCGAATGAGACAGTGCACGGATCGAGTATCCCCGCTACTCAGCCTGTCTTGGCGGCGTAATGAGCAGAGAGTCTACGGAAAGAGCGCAAGCAGCAAGAGTACATGACGGAAGCAAGCGCTGCGGCGTAAAACACATAAGAATAACATGGCCTCTGTGCAGCTATTTTTGATTGTTTTTGTTTCATCATTCGCTTACAGCTTGGACGATGGACATTGTCGCCTGTGAACTCTGTATCGCGGACGGTTGTTTCAGCATCGCATTAGCCTTTGTCAACCCCATCCCACCATTTCCATCGCGTCGCACGGGGATCTCTCTCAGCCCTCTCCTCAAATAAACACACACATTCTCGCTTAACCTTGGCATACTACATACAATAACATACATCATTAACATACACGGACACTTGCGGTATCTTGTCTTGTTCGGGTTGGGTTGGACTCGCCGGATTGTCATCATCAGGACGATATACCCCCTTCCATTTCTGTCTTCCCACCTCGAACACTTTATAATAGCTTTTTGTGATCCGGTAGATACCCTAAATAATCCCACAAGATCGGCTCTACCTTAGAGAGGACGCCGTTTTCTTAATTCATGTGTCGAGATGTAATCACTGTAGCCTATCGCGCCGCATTTCAGCTCAATGATACTACATACACCTTGTCATTGCCTCTCACGAACACATACTTGAGATTACCGTCTTCCGTTGCGTTGTCCGGATGACATCCAGACATAGACGCGAGCGCGGATGCCGTCGATCGGCGCGTTCCTGATGATGCGTGCTTGTGTTCCGACACTGTGCTACCTCATTCCTACTATTACAACATGTAGCATAACCTAGAACGCAGAATGCCTCGATTCGTGCGTGGACGGTTTGGTCGTATGATACAGATGTGTTTCCCCCAAACTATACTTGCCACTCCAATCCGCCCGATCCCCAAGCTGGATCACTCGCCCCACCCCCATCTGCTGTACCATCGATGGCAGCACACACGCTCCGCGCGAACAGTCGTACAATCTCTTTCTCTTTCGGACCTATCCAGATTTTCTCGCCTTCTTGCTCTGTATTTGAATTTGTATCTGCGTCCGGTAAGGTATTCCCTCGACCTCTAGCACTGACACTAGTGTTGGAGATACGATTATTATTTTGGTTATTGTAATGGCGATGATTGGCTGCGTAAGTGCGTAACCACCATCCTCCTCCTTCTCCGTCTGCCCCTCCTACCGAGCCGAGATCGTCATCCCCTGCTCCACGCGCGGCCTTTGAGAAAGAGTACAGTAGATCTTCGAGCGGGGGAGGTGATTCCCTTCCACTCAGGAATGACGCAGCTGTCCCACCTGGTTTCGAGAGCGAGGCGCTGTCTAGACCTAGTAGTTTGGAGAGAGTCGTGTGCCGAGCGGTGGGGGGTAACGTATCGAGGATGGAGAGGATATGAGGGAGGGATGTGGTGGATAGTAAGGTTCGGAGAGAGGGGGATGTAGCTGGGTGGGTGGTTGCCGGCGGGAGTTTGTTTTGATCCGTCGGGGTAAGAAAAAGATCAGATTAGCAATCTACCAGATATACGACGTGCGCACCACGAACATTCTGCTTGTGTAGTCATGTATGACCGACCGGCTGACCGACCGACCATGGCGGGGCTTGAGTTTACTCAATACAGCCCAGTCCAACTCACCAATACGCATCAGCTCTTCCCTGCGGAGCGGCTTCGGATCCTCCTTCTTTAGCGGATCTGTAAATATCGACTCGTCCGGTTCTGGCGGCCACAAGAGTGAGCTCAGCGGTCTAAGCTCGGAATCGGGTTCGGACCCGCTTTTATTTCTTCCAGCCTCCTCCCCTTCCGCGTTCTTACTCGATGGTCGGTCGAGGTCCATCGCTTGGTCTTGGTCTTGGGCCGTGCCACCTGTCTCTTCGCCTTGAACTCCAGCTTGCGATGGTCTTACTCCCAACTCATCTAGCGTATGGCGTGAAGGCCCAACACCGTCCTCGAATTCACTTTCTTTGGATGTTGTTGTCACGGTCGTTGCAGCGGGAGCGGCTTCAGCTGATTCAGCTTGAGCAGTGGATGTCGAGGCTTCATGTTGGGCTGCGAGCCAGATGCAGTTCAGTACTTCAGCTCACAGACTCCAGCTGGGTCCGGGTATATTGAGAAAGCTTCTCACCTTTGTGCTTTTTGTAGCATGCCACTGAGCAACTACAAGCCATACCACGATCATTGTACCAGTCAGCATGTCGCTCGTTCAGCGAGTAGTCACGCCGTTTACCCACGACAGTCTTAGGAAAAGAAAAGATCACTCACTATCTCACAGGACAAGCCGAGCATCGATATTTGGATTCGTTCTTCGCGCACACCACACACACGGGTGCTTGTGCATGTGCTCGCCCTTGTGACCTGTTCTTCGGCGCCATCGTATGAGCTCGGCAATCGAAGTCGTCCTCGTTTTGTCTTCGTTATTCTTGACAAGAGATGTGTGTCGGGATCCGAAAATACGAACATGGAGGACAGAATATGAACATCTCTTGAATGATTTCTTGGTGGTTTGAACAATTTTTGCGGGGCTCCTGTAAACAAATCATTCACCGTACGCGAAAAAAAAGTTGGTTGAGAGAGATGCATTTCTCCTCGTTCCTTCGTTCCTCATTTGCTTCCATCCTATCACTCCTTGGGTGTGGAACATATCAGTCCAGGGCGACCCAAGATGTCCTCGCAGCTCCAAGAGGAACCTGAAACGGCCACCAAAGATAGCCCAAATACGTCAACCGAAATCAACAGCCAAGCTACCTCCGAAAGGCCCAGTGCTGTATCGACGCCCGACCCGGATTTACTAGAAGCTGGGGATCTAGGCAGATCGAAGCTCCCGAGAGGGATGCATCCTAAATTGAGGTATTGCAAGACGTATTGGTGGCCTTACAGGACGTTTGTCAAGCAGAGGTGAGATCTGCTGTACACTTCGTATCGCTGCACATTGGCATTCTCAAGTTTGAGCTGGACCGCGAGCTGATGTTTGAGGCAATGGTAGATGGATTGGCAGACAGATCTTGGAGGTCATCACGACCGAGTTCAGAGACAGATCAATGGAGTACTATGTGAGCTCGACTCTCACCTGAGATCGTGTCTCGAATTTGCATGCTCATGCCCAATGTTTCATCGTACTGCATCGCAGAAACACGCCTTGGATTCCGGCGTGACAAAAGTTAACGGCGTCATAGCCAAGCCTGACCTGATATTACGGAACGGCGATAGAATAGAGTCAGTGAACTTCTCTCGATTTGCGGCTTGATTGCTATGCTCGAGCTGACCCTTCGATACTCAATCGTAGTAACACCGTACATCGACATGAGCCGCCCGTGACGAATGATCCTATCTTGGTCTTGCATATCAACAGGGAGAAGGGATTTGTGGTGATCTCGAAGCCTGGATCAGTGGTAAGCTAACAGATTTGCGCTCTCGCTCTCGAAGATCATACGCCCATGATCACTTGCTGCGTCCTTCTTCCTAGGCTAACTTATCCATCATATCATTTGATGGTGACAGCCTGTACATACAACCGGGAGATATTTCAAACATACCGTCCTTGAGATGATGGAGAGCGATTACGGGATCAAGTGTTACTGTAAGTCGAGTTACTTTGGAAAATTATATTGATCAGTCATTCCGTGTGGCTGAAGGCTGACGAGGACGGTCCGCGGTACTTCAAATAGCCGTCAATCGACTGGATCGACTCACTTCAGGCTTGATGATCCTCGCCTTATCGGGCAAAGCAGCTAGCAACCTAGCTAAAGAGTTCGTAGAAGGAAAAGTCAAAAAGGAATACGTGGCTAGGGTGAAGGGGAAATTCCCAGAGTGAGTCTCATTCGTCACTCTCATCTCCCGCCCTGCAAGTGAGATTTGATGAGGAACTTTCAGCTGATCATAGCTGTCGATATCCACAGGGAGGAGATCACTGTGGATCAACCGCTATTGACGGTGGACAGGCAGATGGGCCTGGTGATTGTGACACCGGAAGGCAAAGTACGTACATTGACCCAAACCCTTCACTTTCAGTATTGTCACTGCGCTAAAATGTACAATGAAGGACGCTGTGACTGTCTTCAAGAGAATATCCTATGATGCCGAGAGAGACCAGAGCGTAGTCCGATGTGAGTGTTGTGCACAGCCGTTGACGAAAATTTCGAAGAGACTGACGTAGTTACTACTGGTATGACAGGTCGTCCACAGACTGGCCGAAGTGAGTTAATGCTCGCAAATTTTTTTGCGATCTGCTTGCTCAAAAGCACGGCTGATCATATCCGCAGCGCACCAGATCCGAGTCCACCTGCAGTACCTCGGTCACCCGATCGCCAATGATCCCCTCTACTCAACGAGCGAAATATGGGGTTCGGGTCTAGGCAGAGGCGGCGTCGATCTCACACCTTCGGCTCAAGGAACATCTAGAGCGGCTGCCCTGCAAGCACGAGTAGGGACTGCAACCCCACAATCCTCTGACATCAACCGGGAGATGGACAATATCGACTTGACGAGTCCCATCCTGCTGAGTGAGCAGGCGAGAAAGATCATCATTAGGCTGAGGCAGCAGCGAGATGCGGCGGAAGACTGGATCAAGTGAGTTACCAACGCAACGTGCATGCATGCCATCAGCGGTGTGCTGATATCATTCTCTCCTAGGTGGAAGGAAGTTGTTTTCACCGCCAAGCAAGCTCAAGATGCTCTTGAGGCAGAGGCAGAGTCTTCCACAGAAACGCCGGCCGCCGACCATCCCAGACTAAAAGGACGGTCGCAGCTGCACACCGGCCCTCCACCTATACCGTTAGATTCCACACCATCACCGCTCAAACCTCCCGCTTATCTCCCGCCTGGATTCTGCACGGAATGCTTCGTCCCCTTACCTCCCGATCCCGATCCCGAGACCCTTTTCATCTACCTCCACGCATTGAGATATACGACCGAGGAACTTGGGACGTGGGAAACTCCCCTGCCCAGGTGGGCGAGCGAGACCTGGGATGGAGATTGGAGAGGATGGCAGGAAGGCATAGAGATACCCGATGTTTTGACCAAGGACAAAGAAGAACAAGCGGCCAAAGCCCAAGCCGAAGCCGGAGCCGAGGAAGGCCAGCAAGGGGAACAATCATGATGAGGATCGAACGACACCGTGCGCTATACGTACGGCTTTGGGTGGTATCGATGAAGCCCTTTGAAGTGAGCAGCGATCGTGACTACTGGTCGGACTCGGAAGGAAGGGGGGCTACCATTCACAGTGGAGTTTATGGGGTATGCTTAGATGATTGCACTGGTACCTATAAAGTTATTCGCGGCTGCCAGATGCTCCCAAATACCATATCCCCACAACTAGGGATGCGTGCTCAAGATATACTAGGGGAGATTGATGCGCAAACGACCTTTCGACCACGCAATGCCGAGCACATCTTCACTTTGATCAGCCCTCTATCCAGAGAGACGCGACCTCAATCTCTTTCATATCCGATTCAGTCTCACTGCATATGCGAAAGCGCAGATGCTTTGAGCCTTGAGTTAAGGCGTATCCAGTTCTTACCCACCGGCCCAGTAAACTCCTTTGGATCCTTTGAATCATCCCAACATCCCACGCTCTCCCACATCCCAAGTCAAGTGATCCTTTGATGTCCCGCTTTCAAACAGCTACAAATACTGATTGGCCTCTCACTCCAAGAGCATCTGCCCTTTGTTCCAAAACCTCCTTGCTAAGCTGTTACCACGACTTCAAGGCGGTACACACTCAATGACGGACCTCGAGAGGTACGACAAGCGCCCGTCTAGGGCGCAATCCTGACCAATAAATATGTGATCCCCTATCGAACAGGATGAGCTTCGCGTACCGCTTTGAATGCTGATTACTTTTTACAAGTATATACGTCTACTAATCAGTACAGGTACTATCTGCTTTAGACCCACACGCTCATTTGCATCTGATCCCTTCGATACCTAGCCTCGACTTCGTCCAGGTCGTTTCTGACGATCAGGCATATCTTTTCGACCTTTTCTCTTCTGTTTAGACCAGCTCTTGTACACCCAAACACCATCTTGAAATCGACAATCGGCTCAGTTCCCACAAGATGAAAAGCGGCGTCCTCTCCTCCCTGTGTATCCTCCTTCCCCTGCTTGCTCCTCTCGGTGAGTGCAAACCTCGAATCGCTCAGATGATATTCCTCTACTCCACGTGCGTGGACTCGCCCGGCAAGGCTCGAGACTGACTCGTGCTGTGCTGTAGCCATCGCCGTCCCTGCCCCGGTCATCCAAGATCGAGATGATGTCGAGAAAAGAGGGTACTTGGGTCTATGGAATGGCGGACCTAGCGTCAATGATATCAGGCAGGGTGGGTCATACCTTTTGACCTCGATAATTGAACGCCTTGGAAGAACGTTTCCTCAGGCTATGCTGATTGATGACCGCCCGTCATTACCACCGCATTTGTTCCTTTGTCCAATCATTGACATCCTTCGACCGCCTTTTGATCGTCGCTCCTGCCTTAACGCGCCCCTTATACAGTCAAGGTGCTCAATTGTTGGTGGGCGGCGTCGTCGCTGGCAGTCCTGATGGCCAGTCAAGAATGGGTTGAGAACATGATTCGGTACAGCGACGGCAGGCCGTTGCTCGGCGAGGACGCGCCTCAAGACGGCAAAGCCAATGTGACGCTTTTCAGCCCCAGCACCGGTCAGAAATTCACCCACATCTCGGACGAGACTCTGCGCTCGCAGACAGAGGACAACCCCAACGGAAACTGGTGGCACGATGCCTTCTCGCAAGCTGCCCTGGCGATGGGTACTCAGGAGTCTGTGCAAGGTGTGTTGCCGAGCGGCGAGTGGGACTCGCACGATGGTTCTGCTTTGACCGGTCTCAAGCTATGGACTGGGTACGAAGCCTCCCAGAAATACCTTGTGCACTACTCCATCGATGATTTCTTCAATGATGTCGGAAAAGCTGCGACGGGCACACCGGTCATCATCAATACTGTGCGAGAAGAGGACATGGGCAAGACCGAACCGATCCAACTGGGTTATTCGCACGACTACGCCATCTACAACGCTACGACAGACGCCGAGGGGAACCGGATCATCTGGGCGAGGAACTCGTGGGGATCGACCGATCCTTGGAAGGTGGAAGACTTTTTCTACAACTCTTTCCAGGTCATATTCCTGCAAGACTTCCGAGTCCTCTCTTGGCCCGGCCATGGCGAATCGGTAGAAGAAGAGGCTGCTCCCGCCTCGTCGTCTGCGACTGACTCTGCAGCGGCCGGTAACGCCACTGCGACAGACGTCAATGCCGTAGATGATTCTACTGCTTCGGCTTCGGCTTCCACCTCATCGGACCCCAACGCCACTTCATCCTCCCTGACCACAGGCCAAGAGAGCTCAGCAGCCGATGCATCATCATCGTCCCCAATCTCTGAAGCTGGCGCGGTGCAGACTTCCCAGGCTACGATCCCGGTACAAACCGCCTCTGCGGCAACCGCAGTATCTGCTGCGCCCACTGCTGCCGCCACATCGACCGGAAATGGAAACGGGAATCAGTACGGCTCACCTACGAGCTGGTACATCCCGACTGTGTCGAGCTGGACACTCCCGTACTCGTTGATTGTGAGTGATATCCCTTGTGTGCCGATCTCGAAGGCGCAGCATCCGTAAGAGCATAGCTGACGTCTGGCTGTATCTGCGGTTTCTTCCTATCTAGTGATTCGGAGAGAATGATCGAACCGTGATGTTGGGCTGGTAGTAGTGCATTGTTCGACATATACCCCAGACCCCTTCCGCGTCTCGGATCGGGTTTGTTTGCCAGATAATGTCGTCGACGGTAGTATCAGTGTTGTAGGGACCTGCGTGTGAATATTCAGCCCTTCTTATAATCATAGCCTACCTCACTTCCCCCGGAGTTTCGGTAGACCAAGTCCACACAGGATTTGGTCGGAATGACTTCTAGCGGGGAGTAACACTTCTTCAAGATAGATTAGAAGTTCGCGAAGAAAAATGCCGCTCGGCTTGCACGAGTTTGTACTTGGTTTGAACTAGAATGGCTGATTAGGATACGATAGGATTTGGTATACAGTCTCTACATGTCATGTCATAACAAAATGATCATTATACTAAATGCTCGGTATAGGGAATAATGCTAGGTGAATGTCGTGCGTGCCTCCCAAAGAGGAGGGGTAAGCCATGTCGCGTTCGATGGGATGCGTGCTTTGGTAGTGTGAGGTGTATGATTGTCCGTGTACAAATGGTGTGATTTCTAGAGATATGATGATTGTCCGTCGATTGGTCCGCTATGCTGTTTGTCGTACCGCGTTGTCCGCTGCGCAAATTGAATTGTGCAACCACTTCATTCCATGATGGGAAGAATGGGTGAATGAGATCTATGCTCTATGAGGGAAGGTGATCGCGATGATAAGGAGAAAGCGGAAGTCTGGCTGGCGAAAGGGAAAAAAGGTTACTCGTCGCCGAAAGCGATGAGGCCGGTGATGTCGTACCATGCCGAGTTGAGCGTGGTCACAGCGTCATTGACACCGACGATGCTGTGTAAGAAAAAAAGGTTAACGGATAATCAGCATTTCAATCGTTGCCGTGGTCGCAGTCAATCCTGCGAATAACAGAGGGTTTTTAAGATGTGCGGAGATCAGACGCTTACAATGTTGTGCCCTTGGGATAGGCATCGGACTTGGGCGTTCGCCATGTGTAGTGTGATTCAGTGAGTCCTGAAGCGATTTCGACGGGCTACGAGACGGAAACACGAAGAAATTAGCTTTGGCTACGACTTGTGCAAGTAGAGCAAATCGCATATACTCAGGATCTGATGCTCACGTAGTACTCCAGCTGCTCAGGCCATTGAGGGATATAATACAGCTCATACCCCAGTCCACTGCCGCCTTCCCATTGCAGATGGACTTTGGTATCAGGCGGGATAGTCGAGCCGAACTGGGTGATGAACCTAACCGGCGCTATATCTGTTTCGGTGAATCGTGGGTCGGGGTTGGGCACGGGAGCTGCTGATACTGATACTGATAGGAAGAGGGAGAGGCAGATGGCGAGGAGGGAATAGAGGAAAAACATGTTGTTGAGTCTACAGGCGGGCGGGCGATGATTACCACTTAGAGTCGGTCCAAGGGCTGTCGGGTGGGTCTTCTTATTTTGGAAGTGAGTGGGACGACTCGCGAATCCGTATGGGAATGGAGATCTTGTATCGTCAATGCTTTTCTTGAGGTTGATATAGCTACACAGATAGACGATAGACGTTAGCTGAGAGGTCAGAAATGAAAGGAGCCAAGGAGGAAACGTTTCCTTTGATTCATTCATCTATTCCATCATCGCTTGGCGTCTATATACATTTTCTCGACATATCAACACAGCATGCTCGAAGACCCTTCAGCATAACAAGGGACGTTGACAACGACGTCAGGCAGTGGTCGGTCGGACCGAGATGGTGAACCTGGACAACCTGGACCCCAAGCCCGAGCTAAGCTTAAGGGGCAAAAGGACTGCTTACGTTGGCTCAGGCGGTGTGGGAAAACGTCCGCTCATCCCAGCAGAACAAGACAACAATGCCTTGATGATCGAGTCTGCGGCATCGCATGACATTGGCATTATTGTTTACATGTTGCATGTTGAGACCGGAATAAAGGGTATAAACGCACAATCCTCCACGATACCATACGGTGCGGCGCCGAGCCCCTTAGCCTCCTTGCATGGAGCAACGAGTGCAAAGCCAAAGCTGAGGGACATGGGCTAAGCAAGAAGGGGCTCAGATACCAAGCACATACCTCTTGGTCCAGACCGACAATGACCTGTCCATGCGATGCGAGGCAGTGAGAAGCGCCCTTACACTGTCAAGATGTTCGCTGTTGTTCGCGGGACTCGATATGCATGAAAACAGGACGAGACAGCAGGCGACAAACTGGTGGGATTCGTAGTATGTCGCCCTTGTCTCGGACTACCTAACTAGCTCCCTTTTACCCTTCAAAGTATCGGACACGGGAAGGATTGTGTATGGTAATACGAGGGGGAATGATGACGTCCGGGGTGCAGGTGCACCCTGAATCAACAAAAAGTAAGCCAAGAGCAAGAGGCTTTAACCGACAAGACAAGAAGACAGAGACAAGACCACGTCGATACATTCGTTACACAGGCAACAACAGCGACTCGAAGACCAATTCAGGGTGAAAAGGGAAGGGAAGGGGGTACAAGCTGTCTCTCGGCACAGGCACTCACGACTTACTGTACCAGGAAAAGTAGCCTACGCTCCCGTGTTTGTCTTTCCAAAATTCCTTTGCCAGTTACTCCGCTCTGACGCTTGCAAATTGCTAAAGCACTGCATCAGCGGCGCAACTGTCCGGAATGCCTCACTCACCCTTAAGTTACCACCTTCATGGTCGAGACATCCCAACCATAACAAGACAATAGAGAAGGAGTCCCTGTCAAACAGAGACCTCTTGCTCAAACATTTTCAAACCAAGCAGTTTAGAAGACGTTTCGAGTGATAGCTTCATTGTTCTTTGCCAGTCTTGTGCTGCAGTAAAAATAGGCCATATGGAAGACTGTTGACATGTTCATCTCCGCTACATTTCATCATTCACAGCTATGGCTAGGCCCCGTTTCACACATATGAGCATCATACAGATTCGAGGCTGAAATTATACTTGATTCCTTCACCCCCAAGCCCCTTTCCAACTGGACCCCTCGCTCGTACTGGTCTCACTTAGACTGGTCTAAGCGGTTTCGACCAAGGTACCGTTGGTGCAAACAAGACCGAGGTTGGGGTTGTTCGCAGTCTCGAGATAAGTGCAGTTGATCTTGGGAGCGGCGTATGACTGCGGAATACATGCACAAAGCAGATCAGTGAACCTGAAACAGAACAGCACAGTCCGGCGCATCACGGATGTAAGGACAGCCCAACCCACCTCGGGGATGACCTGGATGTTCTTAAATTCGAAGTTGGAACAAGCGGTAGAGTTGGAGCAACCAATCACGATAGACTGCGTGCCATCCGAGCCGGGAACATCGTACCAACACTAGGACGAACGAAGCGTAGCGTCAGTCAGTCAGTCACCGTGAACCATCGTATATGTGGTATATGATATCAAGTTTTTTTTCACTCACAGGGTCAGAAACGCATGACCTGTCACCGGGCTGATATCTATCGACGGCGTTCACATCAGCATATTCACTGACTATCGCTGCTTGGACTCTCTTGTCATCAGTAGGAAGATCAGCGCAAAGCTTACGTGTTGATTGTGCCCTTCCAGTCCTTGTAGGTAACACCGTCGATGAGAACCGACGAGTTGTCGACTCGACCACCGTAGTTTCCGCCGTCCTGGATACCGGCACCGTTCTGAGTCTGCGTGCTACCCTGGCTGTATTGCACAAAACGCACATAGCCTGTCAGCACTGACATATCGATCGGAGGATCCCACACCGATAAATACCCCACTCACTTGAAGTAGTTTTGGGTGAGGTAGATCGGGAAAGTGGTGTTGACGATGTCATAGTTGGCAAACGTGACATTTTGGACCTATATGTACGTAGCGCCATCGCATATCATACAGTCAGTACAGTTGGACGCGTATATCGAGAAGGGTGGGTGACACTCACCAAACCCTGGCCACCGAGGTACGTCTTGATTCTCGACCCATAGACACAGCCTTGGACCTTGATATTCTCGAACCAGACTGTTCAGCAGTACATGTCAGCTAATATTCCCGGAGGCAACCAAGGAGTACAGTATGTAGGAAAGCGTGACACTTACTGTTCTTGACAGTCTGGTAGACGCCCTGAGCCTGACCCAGACTTCCGATACTGGTACCGTGGCAACCTGGTCCGCTGATGAAGCCGTTGGTGACAGTGACGTTCTCACCGCCGTTGTTGATTGTCACGGCGTCATCTCCGTTCACTATACATATACGAGGGCGTATCGTCGATTAGTGGTCTTCCGAGCGGATTTGGCCAGACATGCCAATACTCACAGATGGTGAAATCGGTGATGCGAACGTTCTTAGCACTATCGAGTACAATCATACGATATACTTAACACATGAATGCTTCGTCACTCGCCCCGGTCAGAACTCACGAGACATCGAAACCATCACTGAGAGACATCACCATCAGCACACGCCCAAGCATACGTATGGAGCTGATACGGGCTCCGCGCGACTTACGTGTTGAATGGGAATCCTCCGTTCGGGGTAGTCGACGCATCTACAAAGACATCCTGTACGTCGATATCGCTTCCGCTCAACGTCGTTACCCTGATAGCCCAAATAAACGTGCTCAACGATCAGCAACAGCGTCCAGTACAGGAAAAGAATGGTAAGAACCACTGACCACGCAATGGGCTTCCTGACCTTGAGGTACTTGATACTACCGCCGGTGACGTTGAATCGCCACAGGTGAGGTCGATTGGCGATACCAGATTTGTTGGCTGGGTTAGCGTCCCACCATTGCTGACCGTAGCCTGAGAGTGGGGCGTGAACAAGACAAGAGTCAGTCAGGACTGACTGTACCAGGGAAGATCGTTATAGAAGCGCAACAGCTCGCAGCGAAAGTTACTATACGTACCGTTGATCCACCCGTTGGACACGTTTGTGCTTCCTACAAAGTTGAGGTCCGAGCCCGACAAGCTGAGCCACCAGACATTCCCACCAGCAGTGCTGTTGACTATCTCGCGTGAATACAATATACCACATCAGCTCCACGCTATTTTTCCTCCCCCCTGGAATGCCTCGATGGGGATCATCATTTAGGTGGTTCTTACCACTCACCGATATTTTGCACGTAGGAGATATTCTGAGGGAGGTTGATATTTCCTTTCAACTGGATTTCCACGTTGTTCAAGGTAGCGTTGACAGGGGTGTTGAAATAGCTGCACGATGCAAAAGAGCATTCATGATCCGAGTTGGCCAATAGTTCATCACGTACCACATGGAGACGTTTCACTCACTAGTCAACTCCCTCACTGAAGAGGATCGTACCCCCATCAGCACACTGTTTTGCAGCATCGCTGAAAGCTGGCGAGTCGTCGGTAGAGTTGGATCCTCCAGCTTTTACAGTGCAGGTAGGTCCGTCCCTTGCAGTTACTGTTCTACCGAAATCAGAAGAGCGGGTGAGGGGGGCGATGATAGCGCTTTGAACGACGGCGAGGGGAGCCAAAAGACTGAGTAAAGCAAGCGAGAGCATTGTAACGTCTAGTCTAGCCTAGTCTAGTCTACTCAGTAGTAACTGCACTCAAGAAACAGGTTCAAGCTGACCGTGTTCGTCTTCGTCCCTCTGTCAGCTTTCATCCTATATAAGTATATATGATCTTTCTCCAGCACCAAAACGCCCATCAGACACTTTAACGACAGGACAACCTCCACCAGATGCCCCGCATGGGAGCTCCAATCCATCCAGCGCGGCGGACCGTCAACGGTCCGGGCAGGTACATGGTCATTGAACGGCTTTGTATTAGCGTATAAATCGCTGGAAAATGACCAGAGTCAGAATAGAGCGAGTACAGTAGAGTTTATCGTCAGTACTCCCCATTTTGTCCGCATCATATGGGCAATTTCAGCGTCATTTCCGTTGATTCGTTGATCTTGGCTGTAACCAGAAATAGCTCCTCGCCTCCACTTGTCACTTGGCAAAGTATCAGTAAATTGCCACAGCGACAAAGAGGCTAACCTGATATAGATAAAATATGGTTGATGATGGATGCTTCTTCGGCATGTTTTGGTTTCGGCCTATCGGCTCATTCGTCAATGTTCGCCTTCTCGCTTTGTCGAGTGTGAGCACGTGAGGACGATGCCGAACATCTGCTGACTCCGACCGGATCGAGAGGTCCGTAATGTCCCACTTCCAATGGGCACCGGCCCGCTGAAGCGGAAGTTATAAACTCAACATGATAGGTGGTCGATGCTTTCCAAGCTTTCCACCTACCCGCTGAAGATGACTTGTCGTGAATGAAAAGATGGACTCGTCCTGGTCAGTGAGTGGAAAATAAAAGGATCAACCGTTTTCCCCCTCGATGTGCTTGATCAATCGAATCGTGGTCCGCGCTTAAGTTGCCAACCGCTCAGAATTCGCTGGTCGCTGTTCACCGTACAGAGGCATCTCCGTTGTTCGTGAATGCTGAGAAAGGTATCACAATCTCCCGTGAATAGCAGCTGTATCACCTTGAATTCGTTATCTTTCCAACTTATCTAGTGAGAGGGTCACGGTGTGGTTGATACGTGTATCTCGCTTGGGATGAGACCGAAGAGAGTCACAAGGGCCGGGAGGTCATCGATGCGTGAGAATATTTCACTTCGAACATTAGTCGACATGGCCATATCATTACGATCGCATGAGACAGATAACCGCTAGTCTAAGCATAAGGTGGGCAAAGGTTCATAACGTCCTTTGCTCCACGCTAACCGAGATTTGCTCTTATCAAGCATGAACATACACTGTTTTCCAAGAATTATCAACGCATACTCTGAGGTAACGGGTACGCCGTTAACATATACACAACACCAGGTCAGCTGGATGATATCGCTGTTCATCGGCAAAGCCGCTGTAGGCACACGAACAGCCGAGATATGCATATGGTACATGTCATGCCACCATTGCTGTGATGTTAGCCGAGATACATGTAACCTCCGTATCGGCGATATCTGGAGCTGTAGCCTGATGACGACGACCTCTTCCCATGCCGCTAACAGAAGGATGGCTCCAAAGCAAGCATGCTGTAGAAGGTCTACCCTCTCCTTCAGAGATATACCGCTACACGCCGATGAGAAAAGAGCCATCGGTTAGCGTGCGCCGTTCTTCTGGGACGGTGGGATTCGTCTTACCCACAAGCGAGAGAGCGCGCTCAACGTCTCCGGCTACCGGGTCCGACGCCTATGGAGCGAGCGCACGAGCAAATGCTCAACAGAGATAGAGGAAATATATGGAACCGAGCTTCTGGTACAAAGTAATCTCAAGCTCCATTGCCAGCCATAGCTCGAGCCTTGCCCTCTTTTGAGAGAGATATCGCGAGGCGGTATGTCCGAAATCTCTAAGCGAGACTCGATTTTGCGGGCCCCATGGGCTATCAGCGTATCTTGAGAGGCACTCGCTTACAGATATTTGTCTCCACTTAGATACCGCGTCGTTTCGGACGCGAGCTTTGACCAAATTGCGCAAGCAGATTGGACAATTGGCACGACCATCTCCACTTGCCGACATATCATCTAACAAAACGATGAACAGGAACGACCTTTTCGATACTTCCCAGGGTTCGCGGATCGATCTCCAGCCCAGGGTTTCTACCTGAAGGGGCTAGACCGGCGATAGGAAACCCCGCTTCCCCCGGGTCTCTGCTGGGCTTGTTCAGCCCGGAACCGCATGTACACCCACCGTACGCACTCTGCATCTCGCTTAGACATGTGCGGGGAGGGATGCATCAGATCGACTGAGACCCTGCTGCCCTTCTGGTGTTCTGCTCGAAAGCGGCGAATAAACCAATAGAATTCTGTTAGCTAATCGACGGGAAGGCGGTAACGTGTGTGTCGTCTGTATCTGACCTGCGGAAAGGAAGCATTCGCCACCGCGATAAGTCGTAATTCCCAAAGACGGCAAATCCGTGAAGATCGCTGTGAGAATACACTGTGCCTTGTTTTCTATTTTTGTCCTCCTAAGAGCAGGGGATTGTCTGGGCGACCGACGATTCCGCATGAATCCTGAGTCAGATCCCCCCCGGCTATCAGCTTACTTCTGCCGAAAGAGATAGTTCCAGCCCGTACGAGGAGAGGATGGTAACTCTGTGGCTCGATCGTGCTGAGTCTTGGTTCCCTAGATTCACGCAATTTCTCTCAGACGTACAGAGACCGATCTGTTCCACAGGCTGTAGGGATGGGTTAGTCGTGCCTAGGTTTGACTCTAAGCGAGCCCATGTCGTACGTTATCTCCAGCTTACCTGGTGCAGATCGCCGTGGCCAGATGGCATTACTGCAGTTGCGGTATCTGCCACCCACTGTATCTAACGAGTGGTGGACAATTAGAATGGGGGCATCTCGACCTCTTATCATAGGTTGTGCCATTCGTCCCCCTGATCGCACTATAGGGACGTGGATGCACGAGACTCTATCGTATCGGCCCCACCTGTATATATAGCACCTCTGTCAATTCAGATTCTATCTCTTCCCCATCCATCCTCTTTTCCACTCGACCCCCTCATAATGTCTTCTCACGAATACGACGAAAAGAAGCAGGACGCCTACGCCGTCACAGGCGTCGATGGCGTCTATGACAACCAACATCAGCAGGCCTATGGCGAAGGCGAAGAGCATGTCGTCGCTCATGAGGGTCTCAAGCGATCCCTCAAGTCTCGACATCTGGCGATGATCTCCATCGGTGGTGTTATCGGTACAGGTGAGTTGATCGCCCCTCCCTTCGGACCATGAATAATGCTGATCCTTGATCCTTTATCGTAGGTCTTTTCTTGGGTACCGGTTCCGCCCTTGCTCACGGTGGTCCCCTTGGTCTCTTCCTTGGTTACGCTCTTATGGGTAGTATCTGTTACAGTGTCATGGTGAGTGGTGCTTTATCATGTTATCGCGATCCTCGTTGTAGCTCGCTGACAATTTACTCCCCTGATCAGATCTGTCTCGGTGAAATGATCTCTTTCCTCCCCATCCCCGGTGGTCACATCAAACTCGCCGAGCGATTCGTCGACCCTGCTCTTTCTTTCACCATGGGTTGGAACTACTGGTACAACTGGGTCATCATTCTTCCTGCCGAACTTTCCGCCGCCGCTGTCCTGATCAACCTTTGGAACAAGACCCTCAACAATGCCCTTTGGATCTCTATATGCCTCATCGTCGTTGTCGTCATCAACCTCTTCGGTGCTGGTGTCTACGGTGAATGCGAGTTCTGGTTCGCCTCTATCAAGGTGTTGACCATCACTGGTCTGATCATCCTCGGTATCATCCTCACCGCCGGTGGTGGCCCTGACCACGAGAAGACCGGCTTCAGATACTGGCGAGACCCGGGACCCTTCGTCCAGTACGCCGGTATTGGTGGCGCCCTCGGTCGATTCCTCGGTTTCTGGGCTGTCCTCACCCAGGCCGCCTTCTCTTACATTGGTACTGAGATCGTCGCCATCGCTGCCGGTGAGGCCAAGAACCCCCGACGAAACTTGCCCCGAGCGATCAAGAAGGTTTACATCCGAATCTTAGTCTTCTACCTCGGTGGTACCTTCATCATCGGTCTTCTTGTCCCTTCCAACGACAAGGGTCTTGCCCTCAACTCCGGTACCGCTCTTGCCTCTCCTTTCGTCATTGCTATCCGACGAGCCGGTATCCCTGCGCTTCCCTCCATCATCAACGCTTGTCTGTTGACCTCTGCTTGGTCCGCCGCCTCTTCCGACTTGTTCACTTCTTCCCGAGCTATCTACGGTCTTGCCATCACCCGACAGGCCCCTAAGATCTTCGCTCGAACTACCAAGAGCGGTCTTCCTTACGTTGCCATCATCTTCTGTGCCTTGTTCGGTGCCCTCGCCTACATGTCCCTTCAGTCCACTGCTGGTCAGGTCTTCGGCTACTTCGCCAACTTGACCGCTGCTGCCGGTTTGATGACCTGGTGGGGTATCTGCCTTACCTACATCCGATTCGAGAAGGGTCTCCGAGACCAGGGCATCTCCAAGTCGTCGTTGCCCTATGCCAACCGACTCAACAAGGGTGCTTTCGCTGCCAAGTACGCCATCGTCATGATCACTATCATCCTCTTCTTCTCCGCCTGGTCAGTCTTCCTTCACGGAAACTGGGACGCTGCCACCTTCATCACCAACTACCTTCCTCTCTGGCTCTTCCCCTTGCTCTTCTTCACCTACAAGTTTGTCAAGAAGACCAAGTGGGTCCGATCGACCGAGATGGACTTTGTGTCAGACTTGGACGTCGTCGAGGCTGAGTCTTACGAGGAGGCTCCCCCCACGACGATCGCCGGCAAGATCTGGTCTGCCATCATGTAGACAGGATCATATAATACAGTCGTCAATAGTTTGTGGTAGTTGTTCTTGAACATCATCATCGTAGTGTGTCTCCCGTGTATGGTTAATATTGCATAGAGTTATATCTTTGGCCTGCTATATGCATCAGATAACGACAATCAGCAGGTTCTCTTTACCTTGCCGCTTATTCTTGTTGCCGCATATGACTTCGAAATTCATTCCACGTCTCGAGTTTGCAATCCTTCTAGTCACCTCGATAGCGGGGCCGAGGCAAACCATCACGCAGGCGGCCCTGCTTTGCGCTCGTCCTCGCCGCTGTTATTTTCCTCTCTATACTTGGTAGCTGGTAAGGACAGCCACGAGGCTCTGAGATCAGCGTATACAATCTCAGCGTTCCCAGGGCGTGCTTCCACCCTGGCTGATCGGTGGCCATTTGTTGGCAGGAGGCGAGACTAGCTGGTTCTTGCTATTTTCATAACATCTGCTGTCAGGCTACAGGTACCACACCCCCCGGGTACGACATTCCTCACGTAGGAATCTAGCTCCAAGATAGCGTGGCTGCAAAGAAGCATGCAAAGCTTCAAGAAGCCCTTATGGGCATGTGGCGCCATCCCATGTCGACTCGGCGCGGAAACCGAAACCGTGGGAGGCTTTCATCATTTCTACCAATCAGATGAGGCCGCTAGGTCAACTGATCACGACAAAATGTGCCATGCAATGTATGGTATGTATTCCATGTGGGAGCTCCGAAGCACCGCATGCTTCTTCGCCCCTAGACTCGAGTGGTGGGAAACGGGTCACACGCTTATCGTCTCCATGATGAGTAGTAACATCGTGATTGCGATTGATGTCATCCGAGACATGCCATATGGTGCCATTTTCGCACACGGACATGGTGATAAGGCTTCTTTAACCGTTCGGCTGACTATCCATCCTATCAGCTCCATACATGCTCAAGATAACTTATCACATATGTACCCGTATCGATATCGGTCTGGCACCACACGGCGCATTGTCTGACGACGCGTGCACCCACTCACACTCACATGGTTCTGCGCCACCTCCGATGACGGTTCCACACGAGACGCCAAGCTAGCGCCAAATCAAGTTCTATTTTCAGCTTGCACGAATGCTCTTGTCCTGACGTGTGATGAGAACTGATCTACTGATGGACGTGTTGGAGCCTGGTTTGGGTTAGTCTGAAAGATAGCGTCGGACTGACCCATGCTGCGTCAAACGGTCGAACAACGATATGGTATCGTTATCATCCGTCTTGTCTCGTAATCGCCACCCGCGACCTGATAGCTGCTATCCACTTGGTCACACGAGCCGGATTGATCAAGCAGATAGACACCTAACTTGGCGCGTTACGTCTGCGAACAATTGGGACTGCTGCTTTTCTGGCTTGTATAACTTGACTCGAGTCTGCCGACCGAACAAGCTACCGTAAGTGAATGGTCAAAAACCAAAAACCCAAAACTTTGCTTTGTTGGAGCCAAGTTCCACAGACGCCGGGGAAATCGGAAGGGATCCACCTAAGCAAGCTGGAATCGCCCATCTTTCTTTCTTGCCGCAAGTGGTGGATAGACATGCACAGTTTCACCGTTTCATTTCTAGAGATAATCCGATTGCCTTTGCTTTGCTTTGCTTTGTTTTACCTTGGTGCGGTAAAAATAGCTTCCTGTTCCACTCGGCACGCGTCTCGCTTATCACGCAACATTCTCGCATTTTGGCACAGTGTTTTTTCCCTTTTCGCATCCATCGCCGCGGCCGCTGTCAGCGGTTGGAATCGCCTGGTCCGTAGGACTGGCTAGGGTCCAATCGAGCATGAAACCCAGTTTAACCTGCTTTTCAGTCTTCGATTCATTCGCTAACACCCTGTGCAACACATGGTGACATCAATAAAAGGCTTACTGAACCATATGGTGCCGTCGTCGGCATATGCAAAAAAATGTGCCAGACCCATGCAGCAGAAACGAAATCCGAGACGAGCCAATGCGAGACATTTGCCGAAAGATACGCTACCACGATACCATGCGAGACGGACGAGACGCCGTTGTAGCACGCATGGAAGGTCTTCTCCTCGCTTTCTCGGGGCGAGCAGCGTATGGTTCTGCGGGAGCTCGCCTGGCGCTGCCTGGACACTCAATCGGGAGGCGACCCCTCTCCCATGTCTGCGAGCTCAGCCTATCGCAGCTGACCACTGACAAATCTGTCGGACCCATGCGGGATGACCTCAAGGCGGGCGGGAGCCAACGGCAAAAGGTGGTGGAGCAATAATGTCGTGATGATAAAGAATCGTAGGAAGATTCGGAAAGAGACCCGGACCAATCATCCATTCGATCAGGCGAGTGAAGAGCTCGCCTGCACTCAGGATAAGCGATTCCATGATCCTGTTTCAAGATAACACTTTGCTATATAATCAGCTGGTCTTGACTCTGTCCGCAATCTTGTCCTCAGGAATCTCCCCCTTGACGAATAATCAACAAACCCTCAAGACAAGTCGCCACAATGGGTGAGTGGCGAGTGGTCACAATGGCTTTGCGTTCCATGTGCTCACGCGACTACATCTCTTGGACATAGCTTCTCACGTCAACCCTATCGGCGACATGCAGTCTGCGCCCATCCCTGCTACCGGACTGCCAGCCAGTACCGTGACTCCCAAAGAGCTTGCGATCGAAGAGAAGGAGCAACCTTCTCCCATGGCCGAAGTCACTGCAGCCTCAAGCGCCCTCGAGTATGTCGATGAGCAGGAGCCGACTGATGAGGAGTACAGTACACTCAGAAAGGTTCCTGGAAAGATCAAATGGGTCACCATTGCTATGTGTCTGATCGAGCTTGCTGAGCGAGTGAGTACCGAATTCCCGGCGCGCGTCTGCGATGTCCATTCGGCCCGCTCCATGCTGACCAATACCTCAGGCCTCATACTACGGATGCTCCGGTGTGGTCAAAAACTTCGTCAACAGGCCACTGCCCAAAGGCGGTAATGGCGCTGGCGCCGTCGCCCCTGGTGCCGAAGGGGAGAACCAAACTGCCGGTGCTCTCGGCAAAGGCTCTGTAAAGGCTTCTGCCGTATACAACGCCTTCATCTTCTTGGCCTATGTCATTCCCATCTTCGGTGGTATCGTCGCCGATACCAAGTGGGGTCGATTCAAGACTATCTCAGTCGGTGTCGCCATCGGTTTCGTCGCCCATGTTCTCATGGTCATCTCCGCTATTCCCAAGGTTCTCAGCGGTGGCCACGCCATTGGACCCTTCCTTCTCTCACTGTATATCCTATCCTTCGCTGCGGGTTTCATCAAGCCTTGTCTTGCCACCCTCATGTGCGACCAGAGTCCCGTCAAGAAGCCTACCGTTCAGACCCTTCCTTCTGGTGAGAAGGTCATCCTCGACCCTCAAACGACCATCCAGCGATATCTTCTTATCGTAAGTATCCTTTGCCGGATTCTCTTTTATGGTCGCTATCAGAGGCTGACGTTTTTACATTCTCATAGTTCTACTGGTGTATCAACGTCGGCGGCTTCTTCGCCATCGCCTCGGCATACTCGGCTCGATTCGTCGGTTTCTGGCTTGCGTACCTCCTGCCCGGTATCGTCTACATGCTCATGCCTGTCGTCCTCGCTCTCTGCTACAAGAAGCTCTACAAGGCCCCTCCTTCCGGTTCCGTTACTCTCGAAGCCATGCGAGTCTTCAAGGTGTGCTTGGGCAACGGTGGCTGGAAGCGATTCTGGAAGGGCGGTGACGATTTCTGGTCCCGAGCCAAGCCCTCGTACATCGAAGCCAACGGCGGCATTGTCAACGGATCCAAGATCACCTGGGACGACTTGTTTGTTGACGAAATCAGGCAGTCGTTCGCCGCCTGTGGTGTCTTCTTCTTGATCCCCATCTTCATCCTTGCCGACGGCGGTATTGGTGCCCAGGAGAGCGCCATGTCTGCTTCAATGACTCTCAACAACGCCCCCAACGACATTATCGACAACTTCAACCCTCTTACCATCATTGTTGCCACTCCCATTATGACCTACATCGTCTACCCTTGGTTCGAGAGACGAGGATGGCCCCTCAAGCCCATGACCCGAATGTCCATCGGTTTTATGCTCGGTACACTCAACATGATCTGGGGTGCTGTCCTTCAGTGGCGAGTCTACAAGACCTCCCCTTGCGGCTACCAGGCCTCTACTTGCGAGGACGGTGTCTCTCCCATCACCATCTGGGCACAGATCCCTCTTTACGCCCTTCCTGCCATTGGTGAAATCTTCGTCATGGTCACCTCGTACGAACTTGCCTACACCCGAGCTCCTGCCAGGATGAAGGGTTTCGTCTACGCTCTCTGTCTCTTCAACCAGGCCATCTCCTCTGCCATCGGTCTTGCCTGCTCCAACGCCATTCAGGACCCTTACCTCATCTGGCCATATGTCGCCCTCGCTATTGCCTGTACCATCTGCGCTGCCATCTTCCCCATCTACTTCAAGCACCTTGATGAGCCCATGAAGGAGTTCGCCGACCCCGCTCGACAGGCTGGTGCTCAGCAACAGTCAGCCCTGGGCGGTGCGCACGAGGAGGCGGCTCACAGCGAAAAGGTCTAGGTGGAGCAGAGCGTCAGGGGTTAAGTGGGTGGGGAGGAGTTCAGTGATCGGCGATTGATCGTTTCAAATGATCAGATCAGGCCAACCATCGCTTCTACTGGTTATCACGTTGTTTTTATGTCTAGTTTACGAGTACCTAGTACACGTGTGTCTTCGATTTTTATGCATACGGATTGGATCACCTCTCTTGATTCGTTGTCTCTGTCCATTGTTCAAGAATGATGTGATGTGAACTTGCCACAAATGTGATTTTCAACTTTATATCGGTTCTCCCTTAAGCCCCACGTGGTGTGACCGGCGCGCTATCCACAGCTACAGTGCTCGGAGTAACCTGAAGACACGTCCACCTCTGCGTTACACCGACTACCGCATATGTTACACGTACTGCACTTGGCAATAACAATCCCCTTCTCTCCTGTTATCCCCCTAAGACCCATATAGCATAGCCTCATCATAGCCTCCCTCATCCTAGGATTGTCTCGGCGCTATGTCAGGGGAGAAGCAGCAACAACAGGCTGAACAGGGAACCGCCGGGACAACCGTGGTACCGGACGTTCAGGTTAATGCGACATCGGCCGGTGAACCGGACAACTCGTCCAGTACGCCAACGCTGGAGACGCCTGTAGTCGGTCTAGGTATTCAGAACGGCCCTCCAACACCAGTCAAGGAGCTACCGCCAGCTCCTTCGCCTGCTCAGCCGACTGCTCAGGGAGACCACGCTGACATCAAGCCTGGCACCATCGACCCACAGCAGATTCCGGTATCCCCTCCACCACCCCCACCTAAATCTGCTCGAGATGCCCCAGTATCCGTCAATGAGAGCAAAGAAACACTGGAGGACATAGAGCTCAGCAGAACTGGAACACCGGCGCGCTCCGCCAGCGTAGTCTCATCGCATCAGCCCTCAAGAAGGGAAAGTGAGGGGCCAAGAAGAGGTTCGAACCCGGCCTCGGCCTCGGTATCATCATTACATTCCATCACTTCTTCTGTCCCAGCCACACCATCCCGACCGAGATCGGCCAGACCGCAAGGCAGCGACGCCTCTCACTCTCGGAGAGGTTCGACGGCGACTCTATCGCTCCAGAAGATCAGTCTACCGCCCAACACACCCGGTGCGCATCAGCTATCGACCGTATTGATCATGCCACCGTTGCAAGTACTTGTTGACTCAAAAGAGGCCAAGAAATCGGCTTCATTCCGTGCTGCCTCTCAACGTGCTCTTGAGCTGTGTCAATCAGGAGAGGGAAGCTCAAACGCCGCGTATCTTCACCCTAGAGAGATCTTCGAGCCCTTGCGATTAGCGATCTCCAACCCCCAAACTACTTCGGTACCCGTTCTCATCACATCCCTGGATCTGCTCTCAAAACTCATATCTCATTCCTTCTTCTCAGAACCCAACGGCCCACCACCAGGACTGTCGCCGCTTCCGGACCTCATTACTCACACGATCACCCTATCGTATTCCGAAACGTCACCACCTCAGGTAGCGCTTCAGGTCGTGAAGGCTTTGATGGCTATTGTCCTGTCGACCGATAAAGGAATGCTAGTGCATCAATCCTCTTTACTCAAAGCGATCAGGACGGTCTACAACGTCTTCTTACTATCGAACGACGCCGCGAACCAAGTCGTAGCTCAAGGTGGACTGACACAGATGGTGCATCACGTCTTCGGTAGAGTGATCAGACCCGAAGTGAGAAATGCCGCTCTGTCCGGAAGACGCAGCGTTGCTGGCGAGAATGATGCGCGAAGAGGTGCGGAGCGAAAAGAGAACGAAAATGGTCACGGATCGGAATCGCAACCACAGACTCCCGCACCAATAACGGAAGGAGAAGAAGGGGATCAGAAGGGCAAGCTGACATTGTAAGTCATTCATCGTACCCTGACACAGTACATGCTGACCGTTTTCTAGGGAATCGTTTGCCGAGCCCAACCCTCACGACAATATCCCTACAGCTCCAGCCGTCATTGCGGACGACGCTGAGCCATCTTTGTCCACCCCCTCATCACCTCCTCGCGTACCTCAGCATACCGTTTCCATACCAGTACCGAACGGTGACGCTTTAGACGTGCCGGAACCCGCTCATGTCCCTCAGTCTGCTCCGATGGCCGATGGGAGAACAAACACGATGGGTTCTGGCTCAGATGAGACAGAGGGGACGTTGGATGCGATGGGACGGCCTATACCTGCCGAAGAGCTCTTTGTCAAAGACGCGTTTTTGGTGTTCCGAGCTTTGTGCAAGCTGACAATGAAGCCTTTGGTGTCAGAGAGGTAAGTCTCAATGCGTGAAGGTGATTCTGCGAGTTCTAGTGCTTATGATTATCCTATGTTCAGTGAAAAGGACCTCCGCTCCCATGCCATGCGATCTAAATTGCTGTCGCTGCATCTCGTCTTGACGGTTCTCAAATCTCACTCTGACCTGTTCACCAACCCCCTCATTGTGATACCCTCAAATTCTTCGCTAGAGATGACGCCATTCTTGCAAGCTACCAAGCAATACCTCTGCTTAAGTTTGTCAAGGAATGCTGTCAGCCCTGTGAACCAGGTTTTCGAGCTGTGTGTAGAGATCTTTTGGTGTATGCTCAAATCGATGAGAGCGCAGATGAAGGTAAGCAGGGCCTCCTTCCAACAGTATGATATATTCTGACTGTATTCACGATATTGCAGAAAGAAATCGAACTCTTGTTGAATGAGATCTTCGTGCCGATATTGGAAATGCGACATTCTACCATCCGACAGAAAACCATTATCCTCGGCGTCTTCATCAGGTTGTGCCAAGATCCGCAGGCACTGGTCGAAATCTACATCAACTACGATTGTGATCGAGCTGCGCCGGAAAACATCTACGAAAAGCTCATGAACATCGTCTCCAAGATTGGTCAAACACATTTTGCTCCGCCAAGTAAGGAAGAGCTCGGACAAGGAGGATCATCGAAACAGGCCACTGGGTCAAACGGGCCTGCAATCCCTCCATCTCTAAGCACTTCAGCCCTTGCCGGAGATCACGGACACAATGCACCTCATTATGCTGGGTTATCACCCGAGATCAAGCTGCGCAGACAGTCGCTCGAATGCCTTGTAGCAGCTCTGAAGTCTCTCGTGACTTGGTCAACTTCGAGTCCGTCGACCAAGGCGGCCCAAGAGGATGCACCTCGAGCTAGCGAAGATGGTCTAGGTCGACACCATCCATCTGACTCTACATCAGGTTCGACTGCCCAACTGGCTGCTCCCACTCCAACCTGGCCTACCGATTCGTCCATCAGAAACTCGATCTCCGGTGCAGCTTCCAACGGACTCAACACCCCGGATATAGGCGAGGACGATGTGGGTCGTTTCGAGAGCGCTAAACAGAGGAAAAACACTTTGCTCGACGGTATCAAGAAGTTCAACTTCAAGCCCAAGCGGGGCATTGCGTCTTTAGTAGAACACGGATTCATCCGCAGCAAATCGCCTCAAGATATCGCTCGATTTTTGCATGCTAATGAAGGCTTGAGTAAAGCGATGATCGGTGAATACCTCGGTGAAGGTGACGAAGAGCACATTGCGATCATGCACGCGTTTGTCGACATGCTGGACTTCAACAACATGCGATTCACGGATGCCTTGAGAATGTACCTGCAATCATTCCGGTTACCCGGTGAAGCCCAAAAGATCGACCGATTCATGCTCAAATTCGCTGAGCGATACATGCATGGCAATCCTGAAACGTTCTTCGCCAACGCCGATGCCGCTTATATTCACGCCTTTGCTGTAATCATGCTCAACACGGACGCCCATAACCCGAACCTCAAGCAAAAGCGAATGACCAAAGCGGAGTTTGTGAAGAACAATCGAGGGATCAACGACGGTTCGGACCTGCCTCAAGAGTATCTCGAGGAGACTTACGATGAGATCCAAAACAATGAGATCAAGATGAAGGACGAGATCGAAATTGCTCCCACAGCTGCCGCCGGTGGATTATCGAGTGTCGGGCGAGACCTGCAGAGGGAGGCATACGTTGCGCAGTCCGAGAATATGGCTTCCAAAACGGAATCTTTGCTCAAAGCAATGGTACGACAACAGAGACGGGGTGTTGTACGACCCACAGATCACTTCCATACCGCTTCGAGGTTAGAACACGTCCGCTTCATGTTCGAAGTCGCTTGGATGCCCTTCTTAGCCGGAATCTCTGCTCCTCTGCAAGAGACCGACGACATGGACGTCGTCGAACTGTGCCTCGACGGTCTCAAGGCCGCTATCCGTATTGTATGTCTATTCGACATGGAGCTGGAACGAAACGCCTTTGTGACTACTTTGGCGAAGTTCACCTTCCTCAACAACCTCGCTGAAATGAAGCCGAAGAATGTCGAGGCCATCAAGGCTCTTCTCGATGTGGCTGTCACAGATGGCAACTATCTCAAGGCTAGCTGGAAAGACGTCCTTGTCTGTGTCAGCCAATTAGAGCGGATGCAGCTCATCTCTAGCGGGATGGACGTACCCGATCTGAACAGAAGCTCGTGAGTAGATCCTTCATTCAATTCCCTCGTGGTCCACAATGCTGACGTATATATTCCTGGATCGATCAGCTCTTCTGATAAGCGGAAATCGTCATCCATGTCGATTCGAAGACGTGCGCCTGCAGAGGAAGTCGCCGAAGAGTCTCGGTCATCTCAAGTCACTGTAGCAGCCGATATGGTCTTCTCGATGAGTAAAAACCTATCCGGAGTGAGTGCTGCCTTGTTACTCCGGGGCGAGCGAGATTTTTCGCTGACCGGGAGTGGGTGCCGCGTCTCGCAACCTAGTCTGCCATCGTCGATTTTGTGCAGGCTCTCAGCGAAGTATCATGGGAAGAAATCCAATCTTCAGGGTCATCGGCTAGACCTCGCATGTTCAGTCTGCAGAAGCTGGTAGAAATTTCATATTACAACATGGGTCGAATCAGATTGGAGTGGTCAAATATGTGGTTGATCCTTGGAGAACATTTCAATCAGGTAAGCTTACCTCGCCTAACCTGTCCAAAAGTGGCAATCAAGCTGACAATTCTGCCGCATTGAACCTCACAGGTGTGCTGTCATAACAATCCCAACGTCAGCTTCTTTGCTCTTGACGCGCTCAGGCAACTGGCTATGAACTTCTTGGAAAAGGAAGAATTGTCCCACTTCAGATTCCAGAAGGATTTCTTGAGACCGTTCGAATACACCATTGTCAACAATAAGAACTCGGATGCCCGGGAAATGGTGGGTAATCTTTGCTCGATTGATCGGTGACCTGCGACTGATATATCCATCTCTAGGTGTTACAATGTCTGCAACAAATGCTTCAAGCGCGGGTGCAAAACCTTCGATCCGGTTGGCGAACGATGTTCGGTGTTTTCTCCGCTGCCTCAAAGGTGCTTACCGAGCGAGTTGCAAACTATGCCTTCGAGCTCGTGCAGCTGGTGTACCGAGAACACTTCTCGCTGGTCGTCAAGTACGGCTCGTTCTCCGACCTCACGACCTGTATAACGGATTTCTGCAAAGTTTCGAAATTCCAGAAGATCTCGCTACAGGCTATCGAGATGGTCCGAGGTCTTGTCCCGAAGATGCTGCAGTGTCCCGAATGCTTGTTACCGCAACCTGTGACGGGAGAAGAAGGGGCCAGGATTGCCCCTGCGCAAGCGCCGCTACCCGCTGACGACCCCATGATCAAGTACTGGCTGCCTGTTCTCCATTCATTCTACGAGATCATCATGACTGGAGAGGATCTGGAAGTGCGCCGATTGTGAGCATCGACCCTCTTGACTATATTGCAACCGGATCCAATTGATTCTTTGTCGCAGAGCGCTCGACTGCTTGTTCGATACGCTCAAGACCCACGGCCAGGGCTTCTCGATCGAGTTCTGGAACACCGTCTGTCAACAGGTCCTGTTCCCCATCTTCGCTGTCCTTCGCGCCAAATCAGACGTCCGATTCAAATCAGCCGAAGACATGAGTGTCTGGCTGTCTACTACGCTCATCTCGGCTCTGAGGGATTTGATAGATCTTTACACGGTCTATTTCGAGGTTTTGCAGCGATACCTGGATGGATTACTGGATATCCTTGTGGCTTGTATCTGTCAAGGTGAGTTGAGCTGTGACCTGCTTGGACCGCGCCGACAGCGACGGTCCTCATGGCTGATCGTGACATCTCAATGCACATCATAGAAAACGATACACTCGCTCGAATCGGAACTTCATGTTTCCAACAACTGCTAGAGCAGAACGTCAGGAAGCTTTCGCCCAAGAAATGGATGTCTATTGTTTCTGCTTTCGTCCAGCTTTTTAAGACCACAACGGCTTTCCAGCTATTCGACCCGGTGTTACACTCAGAAGTCGAACCGACCGGCAACATGGACGAAGCAGATGGTAAGCTGACATTGGACTCTCAGTAATACGCTCGACTGTGAGAGCATGTATAGGCTAATCACTATTCCCACTATAGCTCCCTTCCAGAAATTCGTTGCACCCGCGCCACTTGAACCCGCCACAGACTCCTCAACCACCCTCCCTCCGACTATCTCATACTCTGAGCAACGACGTATCTTTAAACAGATCATCGTAAAATGTGTCCTCCAACTCCTCCTGATCGAGACTACGCATGAACTGCTACAGAACGACGAGGTGTACAACACTATACCTGCTGAACATCTGCTCAGATTCATGGGAGTATTGGACGACAGCTGGAGATTCGCTAGGAAGTTCAACGCGGACAAGGACCTGAGAATGAAGTTGTGGAAAGTTGGTGAGTGAAAGCTGTTGCTTCAGTCATTTGCATCGCAAGCGCTAACATAATATTTCTCTTCAGGCTTCATGAAGCAATTACCGAACTTGCTCAAGCAAGAATCAAGCTCAGCGGCGACCCTCATCAACGTACTTCTGAGAATGTACAGAGATCCTCGAGAAGCTCATAGGGCTACAAGATCTGGTGTCTTGGACAGACTGGTACCGTGAGTAGACGTTAATGTGTGCCTGCCTTCAACGCTCGCGAGCTGACAAGCGTTCTTTCCGAATCAGACTTGGTACCGAGATTATCAAGGACTTCATTGCGCTTGACCCGGAGACACAACCAAGAAACATTGCTGCTTGGACACCGGTCGTCACTGATATCTTGAAGGGCTGTTACGGTTTCGAGAAGGAAGCCGTGAGTGGATTCGGGCGAGATCAGTGTATGGCCAACGCGCGAGCACTGACCGGTCGTTCATGATCCAGTTCGATTCACATATCCCAACGTTCTACCCTCTTGTGACGGATATACTAGTCAAGGAGGTATCGGCGGAGATGCGTCTCTCAGTACGAGATTACTTGCGCAGGGTGGGCGAAGTGAAAGGCTTCGTAGCTAGCCGATGAGATGGTGGGGCGGTATTGAGCCATTCACTGGTCTGAGACGAGAGAAAATGTTGAAACGGGTAAAGAAGCGGAAGTTGAGCATTCTATAGACTTTTTTTTTTCAATTGGGATATCCTTTACACGGTATACGAAGTATACATACTATCAGCTTCTGACCAAACAAAACGAGGGGAATTTCGTCCCACAAGTCCTCAGAAAGAGGGCATATTGATCACCCAAGGACCAAGAACTACAGTACATAAGGCATTTGATATGTGATATATGTTCTGATCTGGTTAGCGGAACAACCTATTCATGCACAGTGAAGTCTGCGCTGCAAATGGGCTGCGTTCAGTCATGACATGCTCCTTTTAAGCGGGACATTCCGGGCATTGGCCCACGTCTCAGACTCAGTCAGAGGTTCACCTGTTTGTCAGAGACCCGACCATATAGCAAAGGCTTCTGTGCCCATATCCGTATCCTCTCTGAACGGAAGCTGAGCCATGCCGAGCTGACGACAATCGATGGACGATGAATGGAGGACAAGCAGTGCAGTATGTGCTCGTGCGCTTCGGCGGAGCCGAGAAGAAAGGATTAACACTTCGGCTTGCGGACACAGATGCGGATGCGGACGAGGATGAGGATGACACGAGATGAGACCGTCGCATAAAGGATGCGCGTCATAATGAAGAATGATTGTTGCTCCTCGCTTCTCTCGCAAAGCGGTCAGAGAAGTAGTGCGACAGGGAGTGAAGGTCTTGTATGAATTCCTGAAGGTGGTGCCAGCTTCGCGAGACACGGCATGGGATCGGCGTGCTTCCTGGTAGGATCGTTTGTATGTCAGCGATGAGTCCTGTAGAGCACTTGTAATCGCCTATGTCGAAGAGGGGGACTGTAAGGCTGACCTCTTATCGATTCTGACACACCACGAACTACTTTGTTTCTGATATTGTCGACGGACTTGATACTCGTGCTGGATCAGTCTCTCAAGGCACTTCACACGCACCTTGCACGATGTCCAGCCATCAACCCTCGACCCAAGACCAGGCTTCCATTCGTAGCTCAGCTCGTCCACCCAAGTTTCGCAAGTCGACAAGTTACTACTTCGTCAGTACTCGTACAGTAGATTGGCATTTTCCCGACTTCGCTTCTTCCCCGCAACCTGTGGAATCCTCGAAAATTGTACTGATGGCAGGTTGTGACTTTGGGTTTGTAGAGTGCAGCACAAGTTCAGGCTGCCCGCAATTCCGACCGACGCAACGGTGATACCAACGTCTCTGTCAGTTCGCAACCCTCCAGGGAAGAGCGAAGTGCCGTTGCCCTTTCAGCTTCCAGTAGTACAGGTGAGTAGCTGTAGGAGAGGAGACCCGCTAGCCGCCTGATAAAGATAGTAGCTGACACACAGTTCACCCTTTTGTACACTCCAATCAAGCTGAATCAGCTCAGAGCGACGACATTTCTGGAACGCGGAATCACACTGCATCGGACGGGAAGAGTGTCGGTACCGCTCAAGGCTCAGCCCATCAGGATCCAGTCAGCGCTTTCCAAGAGAGGGAGAAGAAGCCATCATTGGGTGCAGGCAGGCAGGATTCGTCACCACCAAGGAGCTGAGCGATCAATTGGATAAGGAACCGATCCCCTGGCTTCTCGATTCTCAGCTTGAGCAACCTTGACCTTGGCGTATCATATGAGTGATGCGTTTACAAACGCTTGTGCGGAAGTGGCTGGAACCGGCTTTTGTGAGGGAGGAGCAGCGCGCTTAAGAGAATAATTGTTTGTGTGTGTTGATCAAGTTCGCAGATTTCCTGTTTGACCTGAGACCACAAGACTTTCCGTAAGAGAAGGGAGGTGTCAGCTATCTTTGATCATGTACCGATTCATCAGGTGTCGATACACAACGAATCAGGCCGTCTGCTCAAGCGTAACCAATCACAGGCAACATCACGCGCACGCCCGAATCGTCTCCGACAATGACAGAAATGGATCCGCCTAGAACATACTGATACATCGCAAAAATCACTACCGCCGTCTCCCTTTCTCCCCCTTATCACTCAGATAAGCGTTGTCCATGAACAGCCACGGCCTTCCTACTGAAACGTGATCCTACTATGCGTCCGGCGCCTAGTTTCCGTCACTTTTCCAGGCGGTCTCGACCTGCTGCAGCTGACTGAACGCATCGGTGAACTCTTGGCTTTCGGCGATGGACGATTCGGATTTGAGGGCCCCCTGTGAAGACGTCAAGCATGTCACGCAGAGTTCATTAGCAAGCCACCACGGATAAGCCGCTCGAGCCGCGATGACCAAAGACACTCCGAGGCCCTACCAATATGATGGGACAATATAGCTGGATGTCCTGGAAGAGTCGTTCAAAAGACGTGATCGAGCTCAGTACTTACGACTAGATCTTCGAGCGTCTGGTATGCCTCTTCCAGCTGAGTCCTTGTTCGAGGTACCATCATCTCAGAGTCCCTCAGGACCCTCTCCTACAAGACACGGCACGTCAGCTTGCACTCATGATCTCACATTCCGGGTCAGCATGGGGTATCCCTCGCCCGACCCCAAGCTACTCACAGCCGCCCTGATGTCTGCACCGTCAGCTCCATCAGCCTTGAGTTTCTCCACCACCTTGGTCTGATCCACCACTTCCTGCTTGTATGTCGATTCCTCCTTGAACAGACTATATTAGCAGAGATCACAAGTATCAGCACTCGCCTGCTCTTTCGCCTTGTTTTCACCTAGACAACACGGTTTCTGCCATTTCCGCGAGCGAGAAGGGTATACGTGCTCGGCCCGCCGAACATAGCTGTCCGAGCTGGGAACCAGATGATAACGCCAAGGGACGCGCTCGACACACCGCTTCACCACGCCCGTCTTGATCTTGAGCTGTCGCAAGGATTGGGCATTCGTATCAGACATGGCGGTCAGTTGGATTTCGCGGGTTGATATGGCTGTTTGCGAAGCGCAGATGGAGTACTGATAGAAGCTAGATTGTTTGAGTTGTGATGCGAAGATGATGTCGAGTGCTCGGAGAAGACGCGGTCACCAAAGTGGAGGCAGAGGCGAACGCTGGTGGCCATGTGGCAATCATCTTCTCTGCTACTGTAGGTGTGCACCTAAAGGGCCAAACCACAACTGGGATGCAGCCAAGACATACATGTCGTACGCTCGCCTTGCTGCTCTCCCCAGCCCGACCGGTCTGGATGATCGCACACCACTATGAGCTATTGATGCAGGACACCACATGAAGTGAGAACCACAAGAAAACCCTGTTCGTGCACAAAATTCTAGGTATGCCCACGGGACAAGGGAGGAGAATAGGGGAATGAAGCGGGCAAAGCTGAGGACAGATTGAAGGGTGCAAAATGCAGCTGCAGAATGACAGACACGACTAGAGATGTGAATAGGCTTGACTTGATCCTCATGAATACGCATCAGACCGCCAGTCGCTCGACGTCATAGTTGCTCAGACATTGCCTGCCACCTTTCCTTCTCGAAGCCCAGGGCTGAATGTGTAAAGTCGGAAGAGAAGCCTCACGGCGCCCTCGCTGGCTAGTCGAAGGAGCCTGCGGTCTCTCCATTCAGTCATGTGCAGTATGGGTTGACTGAGGTTAGTACTGAAGGTCTTCGTGCTAAAGTTGTCAAACGAAGAAGTGACGCATTCCAAATCGAGTCGCGTGTCAGACCTTTGTCCACGGCTTCTTGATTCGATTGAAGGCTTCGTACTGCACCACAGGCTTCGGCCTTAGTGGAGGATGCACAGCAACGTCAGAATCATGAAGAGCGAAGGCCCTCACTGAGTCGACCACCCCAGCCACTTCTACAAATGGAGCCGTCCTTTATGTTGACACTGTCATACAGAGGGCAAGCGCGAATGCAAGCTTTGATCATGACGTTCTAGGTCGCCGGAGGGTGCATATATATTCCATCCCCAAGTGGGCGGAATCCTCCTCCAACCAGGTTAATCCAACTTGTCACACATCTTTCTCTTCCCCCGCTTGACCATCCTGCATATACACAGTAGTCTACAAGCGATCTCTACAACCATGGAAGGCTACTCTGAGGCACACCCAGGCAAGGACGAAGGTGACTCCTTTGCCGAGACTCTCTCGAAAATGACTGACCCAGCGGAAGCCATGGAGAAGGCTGTGGCGCGAGGTCAGCGACTGACCCATTCTTGACTTTCGTTTTCTTCTTTTCCCACTTGAAGACCTGTAGACGGAGATCGTCATACCGTTGACAACGGGGAATAGACAAGGCGGCTGACTAAAGCGTTCCATTCTTCCTTTAGCTTCGCAATCCTACGCTACCTATAGTCGTAGATTAGAAAGCGCTCGTGAAATTGGGGAAGATCAACGAAACGGAATTCGGCATTTGGTCGAGAACCTTGTCGTCCCAACTTGATGATCTCAGAAATCTGCCCCTTAGAAGTTCTGTGGAAGATATATGCTCCGCGTTCGGGAAGTTCAAGAAGACTCAGAACTACTGCCGCAGGATTACCCGTAGACCATACGTCAGGCATACCCAGGACAGGTCCTTCGAAGGCACTCGTGCCGGCCAATCCGCCTCTCAAGGATTCACAAATGCCGTATCGAACGAATCGGGTCCGGCTAATCCTTATCCGACCAGCGGGCTTCCTTCGATAGATGCATGGGATCAGCAAATCCCACTGTTTTCAAGTGTCCAGTATTCGCACCCTGCGGCGAGCGAGGAGGTCGTGACACAGGACCCTGAGACCATCGCTGAACAGACCGATGCTGTACTGCGTAGTGAGTAAGGACTAAAGTGTGACCATTTGTCTCGGAAAACCGTGAAGCATTGGCCTCAACAGGGCATGCAGTACGAAGACTGAGTCTATTACAACATGACATGGCCGGCTGACTTACAGTTTGCCTCATCGGGCCCAAGGGAACCAGCAATTCTCGGACAACCTCGACACCTTGAAAAGAGACCCGGGTAGAAACATGCAAGAGCTCGACTACCTGATCAGTACAAACCAACTTCCGTCGCGCTTCACGCAGACCCAGTGATCTGCCGCTTTAGAGTTCCAGCAGTGGCAGATGAGAGAGAACATGGGCTAAACATGCCGAATACTTCGCCTCCCCTTGTGTACAGAGTAGTACGAGCACCTTGATCTAGGAGAGTAGAGCAGTCCAGCTACGACATTGATGGCCGATGTATGCATTTGGCAATTGTGCAGGACAATGCGGAACGGTGCCCCCGGATGCACCAGAGCTCCAGACAACCTCTGCTGCCATGGCCACTTGGTCCTGCTTTCTAAGCCGTGCGAAAACGTGGTTTGTCCAAAACAGTGGCGAGATTGGGATGGCATAGCACGGAGTCAAGGTCGATTGGTCTCGGTGCTCTCAAACAAAGACTAGCTGAGAAAGAAGCTCGAAGGTAGAAAAAAGCATCTCATGGTGTGGACATCGTAACCTCGTCGACTGAGAGCAGCCACTCGAGATGTTGTCATACAATACATCGTCACTGTATATCCAGCATAGGACTCTCTGCACCTTGGCAGTCTGCCGTTGCCTTCGCAGCTTGCTTCCTAGAGATCCGACCTAAAGGCTCGACTTCGTCAAGTCCCGGTACTATTACAACATCCGATCGCCTTTGTGGCGGAGTATCAGTGTCAAAGCGGTAGGTATCTGGGGAAGCCATCCGACACATTTGCAATCTCATATCGATTCGACGTTGGCCATGCAGCGGTTCGCAAATCGCTCTGATTGGAAATCGATACGCAATGGACGTTGATCATGGACCAAGAAGAAGCGTGAATGGGTGTCCCTCCTTTCATGGTACGCCTTCGCACGCTTTGGCAAAGTTCGTGCCATCAGCATGAAGTACTGTAGGGGACTATGGATTGTAGAACATATATAAGAGACCACTTTGCCACTCCGATGTTCGCTTACCCCGTATCGTGAACCTGACCATCTGGCCAAGTCTCAGTCCTTCTACTCAGTCCTCACATTCTGCTAAGACCCACTCCTGCTATCGCAATTGATCTTGGCTGTCAATATGGCTTCGAGGTCAAACAACCCATCTTCACTCGGTGATACCAGACAGGCAGCACTGGCCTACGCCGAAAAACACTCTCAAAGCGAAGGCCGTGAGTCAGATCAGATGATTTCGTTCAATCCATTCATACAGGGGTTTCCGAGCTTTCTTACCGTAAATGTTGCCTCGCTGCACCTTCAAGCTGACTTGAGACGAGTGTCCTGGGTGACACCCGTGTCGCGCGACTCCAGTGCGTTCAGACATACGCGACGTCATTGATCAGCTTGAGAGTTTGAGGAAGAAGGCCAATGACCCTCATGAGATGAATACTCTCCAATCCATGGAGAAGATGCTCCGTGGGGGGATCAGGCAGACGATTGAGGCAACCAGAGAGCCTGATTATATATACCACAGTGAGATTGCAAGCGTCAGAACTCTCCTCAGCAAGCACCAAGCTACAGCGAATAAAATGGCATCACGAGGAATACAGCAGCCGAGCAGTCGCCCGCAGCCGTCACAGTCTGAGATACAAAGCGGAGTGAATCCCAGACCCCCAAGTGGTGATCCCTATTCAGGTTTCGGAACGGTTCATCCGCTCGCCCACCAGCAGTATGGTACCGCTTGGCACAGCAGCCAGGGCTTTGATCTGTCTCAGGATGGAGGGCACTATGCTTACCAACAAGCCCAAATAGACCCTCAGGATCGTGTTTTCCAGATCCAAACTGTCAATGACGGTACGTGGCGCTTCTGATCACTGGCTCTCGTTCCCACCGAATTGTGAGATATGGCACACCGTAGCTTACATTTTCTGTTGTCTCTATAGCTAGCGTTCTCAAACAGGCGACTCAGGACCGACTGAGCTCATTCGTTGCACACGGCTTACTCGACACTCAACAATACGATGCGAAAACCGCAGAACTGTCCTCCACCTACGATCAACTCACGGCGTCTGTCCAGGCACAGTCACCCACTTGGGTCGTTGACAGGAATGCTCTCGCCAGCTTCTGCAAAGCAACTCACCAGCAGCTGACGACTCTACGTGACAATCTGAGGGGCCAGCTCAAGGCTCAGCAAGCGAGCCTAGTCCAAAGTAAGCTAGGAGCAATTCACAACTGCTTGATCTTGCTCATATCAGTTATGTCGCGATTTGGTAGGCACCGAAGCCGTTGAAACCCAAAATCCTGTGGCGATCGCTCGCCAAACAAGCCAAGTCCTCTCTTGTGAGTCGGGCTGTCGATCACTCTGGGCCGCCCCATCCCGCTTCCTCACGATCAGGCGCCACTCTATCCCCGAATGATCTTGAGTTACAATCTCCTTTGCCGTATTGCTGCTGAACGCTGAGTATAACCAACAGCGAATAGAAGATCGATGCGGGCATGGCAGAAGCAGACAAGCGCCTATAGTCAAGAGTTAGCAACGGGAGCGACCGGACCGTGGGACATCCGCGGCCAATACTTCCGAGAACAGATCCACTCTGACATTCGCTGCGGCATCATTCCTGCGGCGTTCGATGACAACGATGGCGACGACGAGCCTTCCGTTGATGACAGGTCATCGCTTGGATCGAGTGCCAGAGGTCTTTGAGTCAAGGCACTTGTGAGTGTCTGTATCTAGTTCTTGACAGATCGGCTTAGGAGACTGACTATAAGCAGGACCTCCCGTGACAAAGCGTCACCCTCTCACAATATTCCTGGGCTGGGCATCCTTTGACCGGACAGAAAGAAGACACCAAATCAGATTCGGCCGAGGGACTCAGATGACACC
The DNA here is from genome assembly GCA_000507405.3 of Kwoniella heveanensis BCC8398. Lineage (NCBI taxonomy): Eukaryota > Fungi > Basidiomycota > Tremellomycetes > Tremellales > Cryptococcaceae > Kwoniella > Kwoniella heveanensis. The sequence goes on along the minus strand of KV700136.1, from coordinate 185,560 downwards.
ACCACATGCTGTACAATACATTTGCCATGCCTACCGACGTGAAAGAAAGTATTCACAGCTCAGCTTCGTACACTATGTGACATCAGAGCTCCCACCCCCCCAATATTTCCCAATACTGTCATATCCGCTTCTTGTGGCGCTGTAAACCGGATACTGTACTGTTCATAGCGCTCATGAAAAAGAGTTGTGAGCTGTGTATGAAATTGGGGGACGCTGATGTTATGCATTCTGTGTTCTGTCCAAGGCGATATGATGTTATGCATTCTGTGTTCTGTCCAAGGCGATATTCCCTGCATGCGATGACCTTGCACCTTGCTTTGACGGTCGACTCAGAAGGCCACCGAATCAGCTGAACAGCCCAGTGACGGCTGGAACTCCGGAGAGCTGTAAGAATCTCTTCGATGTATCCTTTGTACCTGCGCCTTTTTCTTCATGTTCTCTTTCCCCGGTTCTTATGAGGGCTTCGTTAAGCTCCGGCATTGCAACAGATACGTCGCACCTCTTGAGTTCCACTGCACAGCAGGATGACGTTTTTTTCTTCAGAAGCACACATTGCCTTCGCGCCATACAGGACAAGTGGGACTCTCGCGTGGGACCAGACAACTCACTGAAAGAGGCCGATTTGATCGGAACACCGACCTTTTGAGCGCGTTCAGCCGCACGATGGAGTCCGCGAAAGCGAACGGAGGAACACAAGCTGGAGAGGTACTGAATGACTTGCTCCGAGAGCTGAGTACAGAGCTGGACAGCCCTCACGAGGCCATTCCGGACCGCCGAGCCTCGCTCTCGACTGTCGAGAATCCTTCGACGGTCCCAGCTGGTAGTGTCCCCTCTCGGGGGGGGGGGGGGGGAGCTTCTGACAGCGGACAGTAATACGCAGAGTCGAAAAGCGTCTCTCGATTACGCTCGAGGTCTGATAGTGCTTGTAATCTGTGGTAGTCGTTAAAAGGTATCAGATATGCATGTAGGATTCTCTCCGCCATGCAATCACTGTACCATTCGAACCCTACCTGTCAGGGTGTGCCACTTTAGCGCGGAGGTGGGGCACTTGTAGATCGCTGCCGGTTATGGATGGTAACCGTGACGAAGAAGCTAAACATCACCACTGCTACCATCCATCTTGTGGTCAACATCATATGATCTCTACTGAATCTCTACTTCATCCATCATTTGGGTACAGTGCATCATAAAGAATGGACGCGAAATCGCTCTTCGATGTGTCAGGCAAGGTGAGCGTTGTGTTGCGGGTTGTATCTGGCGAGCCAGGTTTGACTGACTGTGTCTTCGCAGGTCGTTTTAGTCACGGGCGGAGGTCGAGGTGTGGGCGAGATGGTGAGTGCTATCATGCACTATAATACTAGGCAGATCGATAGGAGAAGTCAGTGGAATGGATGTACTGACTGATTGGACTGGTAGATCGCCGCAGCATACGTGACGAACGGAGCGAAAGTAAGCGTTCCCCTCCAATTCCAAGTATTGTCTACTCCTATGCCAAGGCAGAATCGTACTCAAAAAGTGGTTTGTGATCGATTGAATAGGTCTATATATCGTCCAGAGACGCAGCAGCATGCGAAAACACCTCCAAGACACTCACGAAACAAGGTCCAGGACAATGTATAGCCATACCGGGCGATCTGAGCAACTATGAGGAATGTGAGAGGGTAGTCAAAGAGCTCGAGAAACGAGAGAAAGGTGAGTCGAGCGAACGGTGTTCTTTCTGAGTGAATGTGCATTGTATACTGACGACGATTCTTAGTTCTGCATGTGCTCGTAAGCTATATCTTTTCTGCGTATCATCATGGCGAGTAATGTACATTCACTTATCACAAGTACCACATGTCGCAGGTCAACAACTCCGGCGCAACGTGGGGCGAACCCCTGGAATCGTACCCCGACTCAGCATTCACCAAGCTCCTCACGCTCAACGTGCAACGGGTGTTCACCCTCACTCAGAAGTTGGTACCGCTGTTGAGCAAAGTGAAGGACGAAGGGGGTGTAGGGCGGATCATCAATGTATGTGTTGTCTGTCCAGGCGTACTGCAGTTCACAGCGGCGAGAGAGATATGGCGACGCTAATTCAGAGAATTCAATGGTCATTGGACCGTCACGCGATGTCGCAGATCGGGTCAATCAACGGAGTCGCGCCGCCTGGGTTGGAGACGTACGCGTACTCTGCGTCCAAAGCAGCGCTGCATCAGTGAGTTGGCCTGATTCTGGCTCAGACATGGCTCCGGATTATTGGCGGAGTCATCCACAAAGGGATCGTCAGATTGACAGCTGATCGATCTTATTCGACCACTCCCACTCACCTTCCCATTCATACAGGCTCTCCCGACACCTCGCCTCGCGTTTAGGTCCCCACATCACAGTAAACACCCTAGCCCTCGGCCCATTCAGGAGCCGGATGATGAAATTCACCTTGGACAACTTCGAGCAGGAGCTAGCCGAAGGTATGCCGATGAAGAGGATCGGGGCACCAGAAGATGTTGGGGCGGCGTGCCTGTGGTTGTCCGGGAAGGGCGGCGAGTGGGTCACTGGGTGAGTGTGATCATTCGCTCGCTCGCTGAGCTGGAGTATTTTGTGGTGTGGCTTGTATCGCCATTCTGGATGCGGTGACCAGTGTCAGGCAATTCGTCCAGTGGGCGGCCAGAGTCTTGCTGGTGGTTCTCGCCTTTGATAATCCTTCAATTTTCTTGGCCTATATTAGATGATCATACTGATTCCTGATTGTACTCTGACGCAGAACCATCATACCTATCGATGGTGGCTCCCTAGTAGCGACCCAGGCCAAACTGTAATCATTCACCCGTCTCCTCTCCCACCCTGTATGACCACATACTTGCGTGCCGTCAAACGTAACCAGTATGTATTGCTACTCGCAGCATCACCGAATCTACAGTCTATCTTTCAGTTTCCGAGGAAAGGATGCATTGTCTGTCAATGACAGATTTTGAACGTGGGAAAAGCTCTACTTAGGCTATATACAACATCAGACAGCAAACAATAGACCATGACCTGATCAACAAGCGAAAAGAGTAGCAATGACAGAAGTTTCCCCAGTGCACACCAGTCTAGTCCAAACCCAAGCTGACGCGAAGTGAGTGATTATCCAAAGATGCCGAGTATCAAGGTTCAGTGAGAGAGTTTGGGTGATATGGTGGAAAACGACACAGTATAAGAGAGAGAAGAAAGAAGATGATCATCCGAAGCTGAGATAAAATAGTGCTCCACCCATAACTACCGCCGTCGTCCATTAGGGTACCCTCTCGATGGATCCGCCCCTTGACTTCGATCGCGAGAGCTGGAAGATAACGTAGACTTCAGTCAGCTCACACTCTAGCAGTATACCAAGCTTTCATGCAGATGCTACTATGTAGACTTTACTCACCTCATCGGTGGACCCGTTGGTCTTGCCGGGCGAGTCGTGCTTATGCCTGCCTGTCAACTTGCCAAGCAGACCCTTGACTTTCATCCTCTTGTTCCCGCTCCCACTGCCATTCGCTCCGCCGGGCCTATCTTCATCGTCGGAATCGTCTTCGGCTGCAGCATTCGTATTGCCCGATCCGCCTCCTGTAAATATCGACGTGAGGGAGTGATTGCCTAGTCCATGGCCGTGTCCGTGTCCGTGACCGAGGCCGAAACCATGTGAATGAGAATTTGATGGTGGACTGGTACCGGGAGTCGAGCTGTCATCTCCTGCTCCTATGCTCATGGCTTGGCTGTGGCTGATCAAGGTCGTGGTGGGCGAAGACGCTGAACCACCGCTCGTCGGACTGTCCTGAGTGGATTTCGTGAATACTTTCGCCAGGTCTGCATCGGAACTGCTCGCATCCTTAGATGAGGCATGGGTCGCGATGTTGCGCAGAGGGGAAAGCGGGATCGATGAGTGGTGCCCGCTCGAAGCAGACTTCTTCATCTCGGACTTCATGCCTTGGGACATTAGATCGCTGAGCTGTTTCTTCGATCGGAACAAGCTTGTCTTTTTGAAGAGCTGCGACAAGAGATCTCCTGATTGGGTCCACGCGGAAGCTTTGATGTCTGTCGTCACATTATGGTATCAGCATCAACCTGGTACGTGGCGCTGTCAAGCAGGCGGTACTCACCCCGCTTAACATGCTCGAAGATTTCCTCGATCGGCCAAACCTTGTTGTAGTAAGCCATATTGGGCGTCTTGAACCTGAAGTCGACGCAATCAGGCATACTGAAAGTGCCATGCTTTCTCGAATCGTCGCTCTGTACAGCACGATCAACAAGTCAGTGAGTACACTCCACTTGGAAGACGAGGCACGGTACGGGTGAGCTCGGCGCACCTTGTAGCTCAAGTTCAGACCCAGCTCATGAATCCTGACTTGACCAAACATCTTATTTTTGGACGCCCTCAACCTCATCTCGATGGTATCTTCGTTGTTCCTCAGGATCCTATTATCCGAGTCAGGGTGAGAGATGGAAACCTGCGACTTTGACCTCTGCAAAGGATAGAGCTCGGCTCGAGATCCGGATTTATGTACAAGGTCCTCCGATGAAGCCATCGCGCTCGGGGTGAAGCCGTTGCGGTAGCTGCTTGCGGGTGTCGAAGACATGTTCATACCGCCGGGACCGTTCGATGATGTGGATTGATGGCCGGCCATAGGCGTCGATGACCCGTTCGTACCGTTACTGACGGCACCTGCATTCCCGTTGCTGTTTTCTGCTTTGTTCTTTCGCCTCTGGATTCGATCACTGAAGATGTAGTCCACCACTTGATGTCCGATACGTTCCTCAATCCTGAACCGCACATTAACAAATTCGATATCGACTTTGGGGAAGATAGAGATTCCACCGATTGCAGGGTACGAAGACCAGAACAGAGAGGCAAACGGCTTTTTCTGCATGTGGCAGACCATAGCCAGTCAGTATACGCGTGCTGCACGTTGGACAGGGAGGAGAACTTACGACCCGTCGCTTGACCATCACGTTTTGGTAATCATCCCTCGAAACAATCTCATGATACAACGCTGTGGGACGAGGGTTGGTAGCCAGTAGATTTCCAAGCACCATCGCGCTGTCTGTCGAGCCGTTCTTGTTGCTCGTCAGAGAGAGAAGTACCGATTCGATCTCGACTTTGGCAAACTTCTCCAGAGTCTCCTCCTGCAGATGCCAAGCGATTCCGCGGATCCTGATATTCATCCTTGACGCGGTCTTCATGGCTGCTCTAGCATCATCTTTTGCCAGTGTAGCAGCGATTAGCGCGTTGATGGTGTACAGACTCTCATATCCTTCTTGTAAGTCGGCTCGGATCTTGAACAACTCGTCTTTGCCAGCTTCTTCGAGTCTTTCGAAATTAGTTTCGTATCCTTGCTGCAGACTTAAGAGCGTCCTCATCGTCTGTTGAAGGGTATGAACATCGATGATCAAGCGGCCGACGTCTCGATCCGCAGAGTCGAACTGTCGGCTGAAGTCGTCCACGGCTTCGGATCGATGCTTGTGTTCAGGGTCTTGGTACATCAGGAGGTCGGTAATAACCGTGTAGAGTGCATCGTAATGCTTGGAGGTCGCCGAAAGCGTGAGTTGAGGCGTGACGATGGTGGTCAGGTCCTGTATACATCATATTAGCAAATGGGCATGACGAAATTCCAACAAGAGAAAATGCTTTGCTCACTTGATGGATCTTAAGATGTTTGATAGGTTCGCCGTACTCGTCAAGGGCATTCACCGGCCACTCTAATCCTTGAGGCAGCCGAATGTGATTGAACTTATCGAGAGAAGCTGAGATGACGGATTTGAGAAGGATACGATCGTAGTCTGTGGCTTGACTGCGTTCGTCAAGGAAGATCTCAAGGGGGATGAAGTCGAGTCCTCTTGATCCATGGCCTGATCTTTCCCTTGTTAAGGCCTCCGCGGTTGGGTAGAAAGCCTGCACATCTTTCAACGATGCATAGTTTCTGTGAGTGGATGACAGATGACGGGTCAGCTGTTGCTTGAATGGGGACAGAGGAGCTGACAAGATTACACTCACCTCGACAGTACGTCTGCAGTGACAGAATCCAAGGCTTGAACATCTTCCACAGTGAAACGCTTGAGCGACGCTTCCTGAACAGAAAGGAGTACGATCGCATTGTCCGCTGCATCACTTCTGAGCGCGATCTGAGGCTTGAACACCAAGATCTGCATCTTAGGTTTGACAGCACACTGGGGTGGCAAGCCAAGATGAGGGGTGGCATACATCCCGGCATCTCGCGTATCGTCTACGTTGACCAATCGGAATAGGTCGGAAGAGGCTTTCTCAGTGAGAGCTCGGACTAGCTCCGCACACATGTCCTGGGCGACAGAATCGTTGGCTCGAGACTTGCCGTCGTCTGCTGCTTCGGGTCGACGACGTCGCATTCGCGTCTGGATCGAATCTCGCAGACTCCGCAGTGACCTAGGGAGTACAAGTTGTCGCATCAACGATTTGTGCGAGATGGTCGGAACACAGATTAAGGAGGGCTTACGCGTGTGACACAAAGTACTCCTCCTTCTTCCTGTCTCTCATCGAGTAGATGTAGGTGTACACGATATTTCTGGACTGGTTGTTAAGATATAATCTCGGACAGTGCACATGTATCGTGTCTTGGAAGGCACGTTCCGAAGGCAGCTCGCCACTTGGCATACCGGGTCGATCACTCGGATCAAGCGTATTAGCGCTCATGTGCCGATGATCCTTGTCAAGATCCTGAAGGTGTCTTGTCAGGGTGTTGATACGAGCTTGAGTAATCCGTATATCGTTCTGGTGCATATTCATGTCAGTTGGCGGTTGACCGCTCAAGTCTTTATATGATTTCTAATTCCACTCACTAGATTTTCCTTTGGATCGTCCCTAGGGTAGCTGTCCAGTCTCGCCTGTAGCGCGTCGATCCTTTCCTGAGTGATCCTCTTCTGTACCTCACTGACTCCATCGGCTACACCGAGATAACAATGATGCGTCTTTTCATGCCCGAATTTACTGCTTTCCACCTCCGGGCTTCGAGTGTCGCTAGGACTTTCAGGCGGTGTAGAATCGTTATCCCGGGCGGTGGACGCTCTCGCTTTGACGCGCTTTGAGTAATATACGTGGGGACAATCTCCGAAATCGACCAGTTCGATCTTGGGGTCTTGATCAAATGGTCTTCTGTCGGCATCAATGTAGTCCAAATAATTGAACCATACTTTGAGTTCGTTGGGAAGTTCTGACGCTCGAGGTAGCGGATCCAGAGCATCATCGTCGTCCATTCGGATCCTCTCAGCGAAATGCGCTCTGATACCCTTGATTCTCAGATCATCTGCCAGGACGTCAACAGCATAGAACGGCTTGTGCGGCGCAATAACCTCTTTTCCGCGTAGTTTCGGGTGACGGATCTTGCGTTCCTGCAGTCTCTGGTGTGCATCAAATCGGAAACGGCCAAATCGCGCTTTGATTCCCAGTGACTCCGATTTGCCCTGCGACCAGAGCTCCTTCGAGACTTGCGGATAGATGTGCGAGACATACAGTGGCCGGAGATCGAAGCGATACTGGGATCTGTCAGTTTTGCCCTACTATTGGTTCAACTCACTTTGATGGTACCAAGTGACTTGCTGAACTTCTTTGAAGGAGGTGGCGAATCAGGGAACAGTTTCCCTTGGCGAATAGGTAGAGATGTCTTGTGGTCAAATAGCCTTACAGATATCAGCTATATTCAAGACTTCGTTGACTTACTTCCACCACTGCAGGAAATGATGTGATGCCTTTGGTGCGGCATGCAGGGAATTGACGTGGCTGGGATCCTCGCTTTCTGGTCGTGTAGCTGACTGCGCTTGCGTTGGAGCAACAAGAGACACCGAGAAATGGATATAGTCGCTTCGGAAACCCTCGTAGGAGTCGACGGGCTATCAAGTACCACAAGATCAAAATCGTAAACATACTGGCGGATCTAATGCTATCACTATGCTACTGCGTTAGACTCACATGCCCGAGTCGGTGCTCCTCTCGCTTGATCGCTTCGGGCGACCGCAACTTGACCTTCTGATGTTGGATGAAGCCAAACTCATGACATTGTCGATGGAGTAAGTTGTCGGTATCTCCACAGTCCCTTCTGCAATTCCAGGGTCTGCACGTTCGCTCGTACACAAAGCCGAAACCGACTCTGGTTCCGCCGACGAACCGAGCGCACGGCTTGGTATATCGTCGTCGAATGAGCCAAGAGTCCGATTCGTCGTACTCCTCGTCTCCTTCGATATACATGTCGTCGTGGGCTGTGCCGCCTGAAGCTGCATCGTCATTTAGAGATGTGAGGCTGAGCTGGTGTCAGCAAGAACGTTCTCAATAGGTGTGGGCGTCTGATGACTCACTCGGGTATAGCAACAAGCAATTGGTCGGCGACGATTTGGATGGCTTCGTGATCAGGATTAGGCTGGTTGATAAGGAGCTTTGTGTTTCCTCGCCAAGCGAGAGCGAAACCAGCACCGAGGCCGACCACATCGTACGGATCTCGAGAGCCTATAGAAGAGAGAATCAGCATGCCTTGCAACACGCGTCACATCATGACATCTACTCACCCTTCATGTGCAGATGACAAGGACCGGCAAATTGCACCGTAGGCTTGATATGGCATATCAATCTCAACTTGTCCCAGAAGCCAACCTTCGGTGAAGGGTCACGAGGGGGATGCGACAGAGTTTCGATGACTCGCGTGAAGTCCGAAATGGAGGGTTGGTATGAATTGCCCCATGTGAATTCCGTCGTTTTCTTGGAAAGGATGTTAAATTGCGGTTCCCCATACATCTTGACAGGCATGATAGTCTTGGCGATGTTGACCAATAGAGCAGGCGAGTCACTCTTTCCGCAATTGGCAGGTATGATCTCGACTGGAACATAGACGATGGAATCTTCCTGGGACAGCTCTTCAGCTATAATCATTGTCGCGGACAGCTGGAACGACGGGTTGTCGGATCTCTCCACCCGCTGTATACGAATGAGCGGCAATGGATAATCACGAAGGGTGCATTTCGCTTCGGACATGGTCCATTCCACCTTGAGGGGAACCATGAGGGAAAAGTCGACATCATCATCGAACGGGCATGACATTTTGCCCATGTACTGAATGATCTCTTGCCTTGACATTCCAGGGTCGGAAACCGAGAAGTTGACCTTGTGGAAGGCAGCTCGGAACAGTGGCGCAGTCTGACTTGATGGGGACAAAGTGATGGGTAGCTTGATATTGGGTCCGCATCCCTGCATAGGTCGAAGGGTGTTGTGCTCCCGTCGCCTCTGTTCCTGCTTTGCAGCTCGCATTCTCCTGACCCATGAGTCAGAGATGACAGTATCGAGTGCCCATCTAGCTCGTTCCAGGTCGACCGTCGCCTTCTTTGTAAGCCTCGGAACCTTCTTGCCTTCGGCCGCATGTAGCGATTCCTCTGACGATACATTGGGATCACCAAGCAGCATCAACTTCTTGGCCATTGTGTCTTCCCAGGCGTTACGTTTCTCCTGCTCCACCAGGCCCGCCCGCCAGATCAGGTTCAGACTCGTTTCAACGGGATCATCTTTCGCTTCGAGCGACACATAATCGATACTGATTGATATGTGTGGGATTCGTTTCGGTTCTTCCGGGGCAGGTCGCAGCGTAGTAGAAAAATCCTGCTTGCGGAAGAAGTTCTTGAATAGAAGTTTGAGGGATTTTATCGTGACGTTGATGTTGAGGATCAAGCTGTTCATTTGGTACATATGCGGCACCCTGATCCGGATGGCGTTGAAATGCGTTGAGACCCTCAGGGGGGAAGCGGGATCCGACATGGAGACTGCGAACCGCTTGATCCGACCAATTTCCTCCCAGTTACCGATCTGCCTAGGACTAGGCACGAACAGTAAGACCTGTTCGCCATTAAAGGCAGGGCCCTTATTCGGCAGCTTGGTGATCCCCACGCCCGATGCATAGAGGTAAAGCTGCTCCTTGAGAGGAAAGGCGAAGTGGCCTGTGAGATTAGGGATAGTAATGTCAAGGCTGAGGTTGATGGAAGACTTTGACGCAGCACCGGATTTCGGTCGTTTCCATGCGTCCATTACTCTCTTGACCGTCAGACCGGCATGGAGATTCGAGTAAACATGCGATAGATCGCTAACATAGCTGACATGATTTAGCTTGCTATTCACCTTGAATTCGGTTTCGGCCTCGGCTGCAGTCTGCTGTATCGCAAGATTGACTCTGGACCGTTTGACGCGTAACCATGGTCGTTGAGCTTGATCGGTATCGGATACTTCTAGTGGAGGTACATTGTTTGCAAATTCGCCATCTTTAATCGATCGTCTAGCTCGCAAGCGCTGGAATCCCCATCCGACGAAATCATCGCCCGTCCTGGCTTGAGGTACCGACTTGATGACCAATTTTTGCCTGATTCCACCATTACGTACGAATCGCTCGCCGTTGAAGACAGGCTGTATTATCAGGTCCTCAGCGTTAAAGGAAATGAGCGCGGCTGTACCGCCATCAGCTCGATACCTGGTAGCGAAAGCAAGGGCCTGAGTAGTGATATCCTCAGGCAATGATAACTTTGCTCGTACTGGGGCGGTGAGGTAGTGTCGCCAAGCGAAAGCCTGGGCACGGTGTTTGTACAAGGCGTACTCGAACACGGCCGATGTCTGAAGCCATACACCTCGAATAAGCTTCATATCTATATGTGGGTTGATGTCGGTATGACCGAGGAAAACATTGATGGCGCCAAAGGAGAAACGCGCCGAAACACCAGATGGCAGACGATCGAGCGCCCTTGTGCCGGTCGAGGGCCTCTTCTCGCGCACGGGAGCGGTTTGGCGTGCTTGACCCATAGTCACCAGGGCGTCAATGACAGCTTTCTCCCAGAGGTCGATGTGTATGCCCTCCTGGATACCAAAGTCGATGCCGCAAGATAATGAGGTCCAATCGAGCTGAGAGGTTTCGAACCTTGTACAGCGGGTGTTGAACGTTTCGTGCCACCCAAGTACATCACCCGTGATCGTCCCGTGTATTTTGCCGATGTCAGCGAGATCGAACAACTTATCCCCCGATAATGCGATTTTGACCGTGATGGGCTCCACACTGAGTTGCGCATCACCCTTCATCGATATCGATAGATCGTCAGGGATCGCGGCTGGCGGGTAGTTGTGTTTTCTGCGAACTCTTGTCGGAAGCATATCTGGCGGAAGAGTGTAATCGACTTTGGTCTCCTCCTCTCGACGTTGACGCAATTCTTCCTCCTCTGCAAATGCTTTCTTCGAAGTCGCTCTGTCTTTTCTCCGACCAACAAGATCTGAGAAGGTAGTGAAGCATCCAAGGTGTGCACCATCTGACGACAAAGACAAGGTGGTCGTGTCTTCGGAGAGACGGTCGGCGATGACGCCCATTATTGGGCCGACATCGAGCACCATTCGAAGTCTGGGCGGAAGTACCACCGAGGCTTTCTGCCTGGTCTTATCACTGACCTCCTTTTCTGGCTTGGTAGGATGATTATGCCTCACAGCTGCTTGAAGCTCGTGGAGGAGCTGAACGTCGAACGCGCAATCCACAGAGGCAATGTTCCCCCTTGCCACAATCAAGGCAAGGTTCGGATCATTGGAGAACAATAGCTCTTCCCTTGACCAGCCGGACGGCCTCCATGAAGAGAAGCCGCTGAACTCCGCTTGGCGTATGGCCAGAAGCTGGCTCTTCTCATCGTGTTTCTCCCCAGGAGCGATACAGTGCAGTTGAATGCTCTCCCATTCGACCTCAAACCCGACTCCGCGTACCTTGCATTCAGGACTGGCGTTCGTTCCGAAGGCGTTTCTAGCTCGATCGTTATTGGACGAGTCGGCTGCTGATATTATGCTTCCAAAATGCGATAGCTCGACCGACAAGGTGTATTTATCCTCTGAAGAAGCCGACAAGTCTGATATTGCTGTCGTGGACGAATTTCTTGAATTGGTATCATTTGGCGCAGCAAGTTGATGAGACAACGCGAGATGCTGTATCTTGACTTCGACGGATTCCAGCGCTCGCAGGACGATCTACACTCGTCTTTAGCGGGCAGGGAAGCAACAGGTCATACTCAATATCACTCACCCTGGGCCAAGCTCGGGTGCTCCATCTGTTCGTCCTGAATTTGGGTGATGGTTGTTCCGGTACGATCCTGGCAGCCGCTTTCTTTCCCTTCACCGCCTTGGCAATCTCCGCCAGCCGTTCTAGAGCTGCCACCGACGTTCGCAATTTGCCCAGCTCAAGCTGAGTGTTGAGGGTATCCTCGCCCGCCAGCCCCTTCTTAGGCCCGAAGCCCAACCCCAACGAAGCGCCTGTTCTCCCCTCCAGTCCTATCAGGGTGTCATACCCACTCTCATAAGAAGGCAACCTATGCGGTGTTGAGCGAAGCAGGGTGTGTATCGATCTGATGGATGGAGATGATTTCGGTCGGTCGGCTCCGGACCGCATAGAGTGGAAGGAAGGCTCGGAGTGGATGATGTTCGCGTCTGATTCCGAATGGTGTACCGAAGGTTTAGGCGTTTTAGGGGTGTCCAGATTGGTCTGACTCTGCAATAAACGCAAATCCTGTATGCTAGCTCGAAAGGTCACCGATCCGTGCAGTCTACCGGTCGCTCTAGACCAGATTTGTCCGGCTGTGGTGGTCATCCTTGTCTGTATAACCGAAGCTCTTCTCCTGGCGTCGGAAAGGCGAGACGACGACCGCTCATCACGATTAGCTGAAGGAGGGGGCGTAAAAGCTGGGAATGCAGCACCGTCCAGCGTCATCGGGTTGAAAGTCGTTGGAGACATCGGCGGAGAGAGGTTGGGTGATCTGGTGGGCGATAGTGTAGGTGATCTAGCGGGAGACATGGTTGGCGACCCAACATCTGAAAAAGTGGCTCGTCCTCTGCCAATCGGCGATGCGCATAAGGGATGTTCTCGCATAAAATCCGTGCTGCCCGGATTTGGTGACGGCACGGGTGTGGCAGGTCTCGGGCCACTATCCGCTTCTCTCTCAAAGTTGATCCTGCCTCCGATGGCCAATTCGTTGAAGACAAGTTCAACCCCGTCGCAATCTTCTAGGATGATCCGACAATCAACCAGCTGTACGGAAACGACCCGAGCGAGAGATGGATAATGGTGGATGAGGATCTGGATCAACCATGTGAGGAATCTGACTGTCCGTGTTGATGGGCTGAAGCGTCGTGATGACTGCAATGTTGTATCTTTAGCAGACGAGCTAGAGAATCAAGGAGGTCCCAGGACGACTCACGGCTGAAGAAGATTTCGGCGACTTCTTGAAAGTCCCCTCTCTATATCTCAAACACAGGCCCTCAATCCTATACACCACCCAGCCAGTGACATCGTCACCCTTCTGTCCGCCCCACTTCCAGCCACCTCTCTCCGCTCGGAAAGTCGGAATGACGGAATCCTTCAAGTCGCAATCCCTCCATTCTAGCGCTCTGAACGTTCCCGTCAAGCTGAAAGCTGATGCGCGCAGCCTTGTACGTGTTCTGATGAGGTAAGGGAAGACGAAATATCGGAGTGTGAAGGACGTTATCAAGAGGAGAACCAAGACGTGGAACAGGACTAGAAAGCCCCGACAGATCATCGCGATCATCGTGGTCTGTTGTCGCGTGACCGATCAAGACAGAGCTGGAGATATGGGTAGCGAAGCTATGAAAGCTGAGCGCCGTGCGAGCTAGTTGGTAACGTCAACACCATTCCAAGAGTGAGAAAATGTGAGATAGAACAACATAGTAAGAATGGACTCACGAGCACACCTTCGCTCCCAGCGGCTCGAGGGCGAACTATGCTGACCTTTGATCCTCGTCCTGTTCCAGTTCGATGATGGTCTGCTTACCGTTCAGCGGGATGAAAGCGACCACTAGTTGACGTAGCGAATCTGTCGACTATGGATATATTTGAAACGCCATGCCATTCTCAAACCATCCTCCACCTCTCCTGTATAATCCCAAAAAGTGGTATGAGCCGGATCAGCCGCGGCTTTCGTCGGTCAATGCGTTCAAGCCAGATGAGATTGATGTTCAAGGTTCTCAGTTTTTCGCTTTCTATGGTTGAAGTTTTCCAGTCGTTTTTGAGCGCCTGTTTACTTGTTCGGAGAGTCTTGACGGATGCTGATATGGCAAGGAGAAGTTGGGAAGATGAAAGGGAAGATACCGATGGTTCAGTGGTCATTAGTAACTCTTGCCCGAACAGTGCAGTGCGGCATGCGTCATGTACCGGATCTGATCACGTGACTGTACCAAAGTTGTTGTGCGTATGAGGGAATTTTGATCCCGCTCGTTCTTTCGCTGGAAAACTCAGGCGAGGAGATCCAGCGAATGAATAAATGAATAAATGAATAAATGAATAAATGAATAAATGACCACTGACTTCTGACCCAAACATACATATCAACTTATACCAAGGAAGCGTCTGCTCAGCCACGCCAAATCGGACAAGTCATCCTCTACTGTAACGTCGCTAGCGACACGCACAACCCGATATCAATCTCTCCCAACTTCAGTCCGAAGTCACTGTCTTTCCTCCCCGGGTCATCTTGACAATCTCGCAACAGATCTGGACGTGAGTTCATTGAGTAGACTCGCACATACTCATGTTCTGTGAGCCTGAAGCTAGTAGCGAACTGGACTCTATAGCTGATCTGCGCTCGTCACGCGTCTTCACAATCTAGGATTACAACATCTACATCATGCCTCGATACATCCCCCTCTCCACCCTTCCTCACCAACTTCAACCCCACCTTCGACCTCTCACCGCTTTCCCATTAACGAACCCTCTCCGACAACTTCCCTCACCATCAGATCATCTCCTCTCATTACCTCAGCGGAGTCGACCAGCAAACCTGAGAGTGCAAGAGTATGTCGATGGACGGGGCAGATGGAATGGCATTTCGCAGAGGGAGAGATTAGGCGGGAAGAGGGGAGATACGTGGGGTTTGGAGAAGAGGGGGAGGAGTTGGGGCGGTCTCAAGTGGGCTTTGAGAGAGAGATAGGTGGAGGGCCCAGATTGCAGGCATCTGTCAGGAAGTTGTCACGTAGATCAGGCAGGCATTGTCGACGGTGGTTAGTGGACCCCTCGGTGCGCAGAGGAAAAGAGAGAAGCTTGTGAATCATCGGGACTACCCTTCATTCATGCATTGTACCATACCTATCATCGATGGTTCCGCTATCGCGGATGCATCACCCCACTAGGAATCGAAATAAATTGCACCGTCGGAACGAGTTGCACAGATGACAGGCCTTTGCGCCAACTGGACAGTTGAACGAGGGATGATCCTCCGCCGTTCCTGGTTGATCGGAATATCATACATACATGCAATGAACGATCATGATAAGCAGGGTATATATGTCTTTCGCTTGACGCGCAATTGCGGCGCAAGCACGTTTGGCTTGGCTCTTCATCTACAGATTCTGGCTGCATAGGGGTAGTCTGGTGTACCGGTCGCCCGCCGGTCATGACTTGTCGCCAAATATCGCTTTGCCTCGCTTTGAAGGGATCATAAATGCCATCCTGGCGTCGGCGTCGTCTATGCTCCTGCAATTTGCCGATGATTGAACACGCTTACTGTTAGCATACTGCCAATGGGGGTCCGAAACTCGCCCAGCGACTCTCAATGCCTTCACCACAGAAGATAGTCATGACTGGCTCGCTTTATTGACGGTCAGGACAATGGAGACCCGCTCACCGCTTGGCCATCTCACCACGATACGTAACATCTTCCAGCTTATCTGATGATAATGCTATCCCGGGTATGAACAACAGCAGCGACACAAGCGCTTCGGCTATGATCTGCGCACGCGACGTGATATAGTGATTGCATCAGTATGCACCCATGACCATCGCTCATTCAAGAAGATGAGACTGTCCGAGGCGCCAGCCGAGTTTTGCGTCGGGGTTGGATATACTCACTGAAGGCGGAAGGGAGTTGCTGGGTCTCGAAAGAGCCTTCAATGTTGACAGGTCTACATTGCACCGACAAGTAGGGAGGTCCCAGACCCAGGTCACACATGTCAGCGCTCGTTCACAATCAACAGGAATCAATGCGAAGGTCAACGTCGATTGATTCCGAAGATATCCCAACGACTCACGCTCGTATGTTGAGAAAGCAGCTACTCAAGGACCGTTGCAACCATTTACGTGGTCAGTAAGGTTGATACCACTTCACAATCAAGCCGAAAAGAGAAACACTCACAATGTACCAGAGCCAGAACGGCTACTCCCACTAAGACCCGCCCTATGACTTTTGACATCTCAGTTATGCTCTCCTCTTTGACGCTTGTCGTTGATACACTACACTTGGTGTTCTGTCGGAACGTTCTTTTTGGACGTGTAAACGATAGTTCGGCGGTTGTATTGTCTCCACGCAACGCACTGGACAGAAGCGTCGATTAATTTCACGTGATACGCACGTGGATGTGATATGGAGGGCAAACCCGTCGGTCATGTCGAGTTCGCATCAGCCTCCACTTGGAACGACCATGCAATCGCTGCGTCAGCTTCGCCCAGAAACTGTCAACATTCAACTTCACTTGTCCTCACCATCCTCCTTTTCTGATAAAACCTTTGCGCATCAGCTCACCAGATTTCTCAAGAAGTAGATCCGGCGCCTTAGCGATTCAAATAGCGCTGCAGCTCGTTAGAGGGATATATCACTCTACCTGGATGAACAGAATATCAGTCAGACCGAATACAATCAAGTCGCAAGATGTCGCTCATAGGCAGGTTCGAGCACTTGCCCAATCGACCAAGGTCAGAAGAGGCGAGGTAAGTGGAACCCCTAGCATCATCTTTCTACCTTCATGCTCCTCGTCGAAGTAAGAAGCTCAGCTGCTGACTGCTGATTGTACACGGTAAATCTTTCGCTCAGGCCACTCCTCGAGAAGATCGCTAGTCAGGTAAAGCCGATAATGAGCAAGAGGGGGTGGAAAGTCGGTACACTTGCGGAAGTGAGTCAGCCGCCCGCTTCGACTGTTCCCATTTCCTCTCAACACCTAGTCCTCTTGTTCTACCTTGCCTCGTGGGGATGACACATCCATATCACCCCTCGCTTGTCTCGAACTACCCATTAGACGAGTGCTGTTCATTCCTGATGCAAGCTTTCTCCTCCCCCTCAAACCTCTCATCATTGATCGGTTTCATCGTTCTATCTCGCAATGCGCACACTTGCACTGCGACACCACCAGTTCCTACCTCCCAATCCCTCACTACTAGGCCTAAATCACAATGCAGGACAACGTATCCAGTTACGCCTACGACCCCCGGGCGCCGAACATACCTTCTACGAATACGATCAACTGGTCCTGGTCATGCTTCATGAGGTGAGCGGTTACACATCATGACCTAGCTCCCCTATAGCTGATACGATATCATGATGATGCTGTAGCTCACGCACAACGTGCATGGGCCGCATGACGCAAAGTTTTACAAGCTTTTAGCGGAGCTCGAGGAGGAGTATTATGATCTGAAACGAAAGGGATATTCAGGTTTGTCGAGCGGCATAACGTCGGGGCTTTATCTTCACAGTCCGCCTGGTTCTGGTATCTCATCTCAGGGTCGGACTTCCCTTGATTATGACCGCTTGCCCTGTCGAGAGTATTCTAAGCGCTCATCGCTGACAGAGGTACCTCTTCTTTGTGTCACAGGGGAAGGTTTCCACTCGTCAGGCAACAAGCTGAACGGCCTCGGATTGAACGAGTACGAAGGTCGTGCCAAAGGTCTTGCAGCTGCAGAGAAGCGTCTTGCACAGCAAAGAAAGATAGGGCGCGGTGGGGTACTTGGGGGAACTGGCACTGGCGGGAAGAGTATGAAAGAGCTTATAGCGGAGGTGAGCTTTGTGTGTGCCAATCCCTCTATCAGAGATGGCGACTGGAAGCTCAACAGCACTGACCATCGAAACATGGTGCAATTCGCAGGCCGCGGAGAGACGAATGCGAGACGATAAGTCATGTCAAGCTGGATCCAGCAGCGAAGTCGAGGCGGAAGTCAAACGAGCTCAAGATGAAAGCGTAGGCGTGAACGCTGAGGATCTGAGCAATATCACCGACGAGAAGGATGAAAAGCTTGTACTCGACAGAAGTGGAAGCCCGAAAGCATCTGGACCAGCGGCAGGGGATCACGTGGTCGTAGATAAGAAGGAAGCGGATGTGATCGACCTCACGACCTCGTCGGACGAGGAAGGGAATGAGGCCACCCGCAAAAATCCAGATCCCGCTGCCAAATCAGCGTCTAGGTCCTCTGGCACTCCATTAACGATTCCAGTCGGCGGTGGGACTGCAAACCGATCATTGAATGGCAATCAGCCCAAACGAAAGCTGTCATCATTGGACAGAGCTGGCACTCAGAAGTCTTTAAGCCCGGCAGGATCGTCACCTACGCAGCCTGCAAGACCAACGCCGCCGTCACAATCCCAGCCGATCTCATCGCCGAAGGCTCAGCCCATCTCTAGCGACAGCGAATGGACATGCTCCATATGTACCCTCATAAATCCACCATTAGCCAGAGCATGCGAAGCGTGCAGTTCCCCTCAACCCGGTCTCTCAAACAAGACCCACCCTGGTACTCCGCTAGGAGATACAGGTGCCGCAGGGACCGGGATATGGACTCAAGAAGGGTGGTTTTGCGAGTTCTGTGGTCATGGGCCGAGAGATAAAGGATACTGGAGTTGCGCTGAATGCGGGTGGGTCAGGAAGTGGGGATGATAGACGATAGATCAAGAGAACATTGAAGCATATCCCGGTTTTTCCTGCACGTGGCTAAAAATCGTTTCGCCTATCTGTATGTTGTACTTGTACAGAACTGCATATATATATAATTTTCTGAAATGGTAGTACCGCGAAGTGGCAAATCAGTACGAGCAATTCGGCGAATGAGGTCTGCATCTGTCAAGTGCGCCAATTCATTCGCTCAGATCCGTTCGAACGCATGCAGGCAAGATGCGCTCAGACGAAGAACCGATCAGTCTTGTGAACCAGTACTTGACTCTTGCTGGCGTTGATATCGCGTTTCGAGTGGGCCTGGATGGGTGGCGAAAGTGGCGAAATCGATATGGGGTCAGACAGAGGAAGCACAAGTTTTCCGTGGGGTGACAATTGCAATCGGTCCCTGGGATACGAATTAGACCGAAATGAAAGCATGTTGCCGATCAAGGCAAGATCTCATCTCTGTCTCTCTGTTCTGGATAGAGTAGAGCGGAGAAACCACACAGAACACAGGAACGAGGAGTATGAATGACTCATCAGTGTATAGCAGAGTCACAGCTGACAGCTTCCAATTCTGACGCAGAGCTTGATTTTTCCGGCCCCGCTCAAACTGCCGTAGCTGAGACGATGGAGAAATACAGTTCATACAGTTCATACAGTTCCGGCCGAGCGATTGAGATCACTTTCTCGGTGCCTGTTGCAGCTGCCGACGTCCGCATCATCTGTCTAAGTTATATGAGAAATAGGGTAAGTGCCACTCTCTGCCCGCACGACTAATACCGAACAGTCCCGTCTAGTCTGAGCGGAGAACGCGTACGGTGAGATTCCATGTGTTATCAATCTGCCACATTAGGGAATTCAAGGGTATCCCGTAAGGTGGGTAAAGGGGTGGAGGGGAAACGCTAAAGGGGGCTCAATCAACTTTTTTTTTTTTTTCTCTGTTGCACCCATTTTTGAAGTTTTGGTTGGCCACCCACTGTAAGGCAGTAAGCATACGAGCATAGGTTGCATAGCAGCATAGCATAGCATAGCATACCACTTACTCCACGTTGTAATCGATACAGCCACCAACCAGTCCCCATCGCCATATATCAACCCCTCATCAACGTTTTCAATCTTTCCCCTTTTTCTCTTTCTCTTCTCCTTATCTCTCTATTCCCTGGCCTTTGTTTGCCTTTCCCTCTTTAACACACCTTCTTCCCCCCTTTTGTGCGCCCGGATTAGTTCGCGCTGTTTGTGTCCATCAAATCACTGAACGGATCATAGATACAAAAATCTGAAAATCACGACAGAAAGCGAAAAAAGAAGAGAAAAATTTCTTTTCAACGCCTTCTATCATCCATCAAAAAAGAATAGATTTCTTCTCCCCAACGACCAGATAGATTTATCGATATTCATCAGTGAGTGAATATCCCGTCTCGATTCGAGGGATGGAAAAACCAGTGGATGCATACTGACAGGCTTCTATCCTTTTCTAGTGGCCCCCGCTGCTGCTGCTTCTGCTCCCTCTTCCAAGGCTGGTGCCTTTGACCTCGCCACCCTCTTCGTTGCTGACAAGGCTGCCCGAGATGAGGCTGCCCTCAACCTCGCCGCTGCCGCCAAGAAGGCCGGTGTCGAGTTCTTCGGCCAGATCGGCTTCAACGACGCCATTGTAAAGGTGA
The DNA here is from genome assembly GCA_000507405.3 of Kwoniella heveanensis BCC8398. Lineage (NCBI taxonomy): Eukaryota > Fungi > Basidiomycota > Tremellomycetes > Tremellales > Cryptococcaceae > Kwoniella > Kwoniella heveanensis. Next base: position 165,235 of record KV700136.1, on the reverse strand, counting down.
GTTGTGTCTAAGTGTAGGAGTAGTGGCGACGCGCGCCGAAGATGTGACGCGGAAAATTTGCTGCAGACAGCTGATTCAGATGTGATTGATTCCTTTGTCTCCCCATACATAGGCTCTTACCGACAAGAAGTCGGTTGCCGCCCGAGAAGGTGCCGCTAGCGCCATCTCCACCCTCCTCGAGAACGGTGCCGCTCCCTTGCTCGAGCCTTACATCGTCTCTTCCGCTGAGAACACCCCTTTCCCCGTCCTTCTCGAGGCTTTCGCCGACAAGGATGCTTCCGTCAAGACTGCTGCGCTTGCCGCCGTCAAGTCCCTTGTTCAGTCCATGAACCCTTGGGCCACCTTCGTCCTCCTTCCTGCCATGCTTAACCAGATCCGAACTGCCGGAAAGTGGCAAGTAAAGGCTGGATGTCTCGACATCCTCCAGCAGTTGATCTCTTCTGCTCACGACCAGATGGCTCAGGCGATGCCTGACTTGATCCCCGTCCTCGCCGAGGCCGTTTGGGACACCAAGTCCGACGTCAAGAAGGCCGCCAAGGTCACCCTCGAGAAGGCTTGTGCTCTTTGTGAGAACAAGGATATCGAGAAGTTCATCCCCGCTTTGATCAAGTCACTCCTTAACCCCATCGAGGAGGTCCCCAAGACCATCACGCTCCTTTCCGCCACCACCTTCGTTTCAGAGGTCACCGCCCCTACCATCTCTTTGATCGCTCCTCTGCTTATTCGAGGTCTCGACGAGCGACCCACCGCCACCAAGCGAAAGGTCTTCGTTATTGCCGACAACATGTCCAAGCTTGTCGACTCCGAGTACACCGTCCGACCTTTCCTTCCCCGATTGCTCCCCGGTCTTATCAAGACCTCCGAGACCATCGCTGACCCCGAGGCTCGATCAGTTGCTAACCGAGCTATCGCCACCCTTCGACGAATCGGTAAGGTCCCCGCCGAATCCGACGGTTCTGACCTGCCCCCTCTCCGAATCGCTCAGGGAACCGAGCTCGCTACCAACTTCGTTGCTCTTGTCAAGAAGCACGGCGGTGTTTCCGTCGAGCAGGAGAACCCCGGTCTCGCTTACGCTGGTGTTCTCGCCGCCTCGCTCGTCAACGCCCACAACTACCAGCAGAACGTCTGGGAGGCTACTCTTCCCCAGTACCTCAAGCTTGCTCTCCCCTCTTACGACCCTCTGCCTGCCGTCCGAGAACTTCTCCAGAAGAAGGCCGACGAGGAGGAGACCGATGACATCAAGTTCGCCGACGAGGAGGAAGGTGAGGACCTCTGTAACATCGAGCAGTTCAACTTGGCCTACGGTGCCAAGATCTTGCTTCACCACGCCAACATGCGATTGAAGCGAGGACACCGATACGGTCTTTGTGGTCGAAACGGTTCCGGAAAGTCCACCCTCATGAACGCCATCATCAACAACCAGGTCGATGGTTTCCCTCCTCCCACCGAGGTCCGAACTTTCTACGTCCAGCACGACATTGACGGTTCCGAGGCTGAGATTTCCATCATTGACTGGGTTCTCGGAGACAAGCGACTGCTCGCTTCCCCCGAGGAGATCAAGTCTACCCTTGAGTCCGTCGGTTTCGACGAGGCCAAGCAGAAGCACTCCATCGGCTCTCTTTCCGGTGGTTGGAAGATGAAGCTCGCCCTTGCTCGAGCCATCCTCTTCAAGGCCGACATTCTCTTGCTCGACGAGCCCACTAACCACTTGGATGTTCTCAACGTTGACTGGTTGATCAACTACCTCACCGGTCTTACCCGATGTACCTCCATCATTGTCTCGCACGACTCTGACTTCTTGAACCGAACTGTCACCGACGTTCTCCACCTCAACAACTTCAAGCTTAAGCGATACCCCGGTAACCTCGAGGAGTTCGTCAAGCACGTCCCTGAGGCCAAGTCCTACTACCAGCTCGACGTCTCCGAGGAGTACCAGTTCAAGCTCCCTGCTCCCCCTCTTCTTGACGGTGTCAAGACCAAGGAGAAGTCCCTCCTTAAGATGCGAGACGTCTCGTTCCAGTACCCCGGATCTCCCGTCCAGCAGCTTTACAACATCTCCCTCCAGGTCTCGCTCTCTTCCCGAGTCGCTATCCTTGGTCCTAACGGTTCCGGTAAATCTACCCTCGTCAAGCTCCTTACTGGTGAGACTGAGCCCAACAAGGGTGGTCAGGTCTGGAAGCACCCCAACTTGGTCATCGGTTACGTTGCCCAGCACGCTTTCCACCACATCGACAACCACCTTGACTCGACTCCTCTCGAGTACATGCTTTGGCGATACCAGACCGGTGAGGACTTGGAAGAGATGAACAAGGCCAACCGAGTCTTGACCGAGGAGGAGAAGCAGAAGATGAAGGAGGGAGCCGTCGTCGTCAAGGAGGGTGTCAAGCGACTCATCGACGAGCTTGTTGCCCGAAAGAAGCTCAAGCAGTCTTACGAGTACGAGGTATCCTTCAAGGGTATGTCCTCCGCCGAGAACATGTGGTTCTCCCGAGACGAGCTTATTGCTCGAGGTTTCGAGAAGAAGATCATGGAGCTCGACACCCGAGAGGCCCAGCGATTGGGTCTTATGCGACCTTTGGTCCGACGAGAGATTGAGAAGCACTTCGAGGACTTCGGGTGAGTAGGCATGTGTGCTGAATGCAAATCAGAATAGCTGCTAATCATTGATTTGATTTCTGCAGTCTCGAGTCCGAGTTCGTCTCCCACAACTCCATGCGAGGTCTCTCCGGTGGTCAGAAGGTCAAGGTCGTTCTCGGTGCCGCCACCTGGCGACGACCCCACGTCATCTGTCTTGACGAGCCTACCAACTATCTTGACCGAGAGTCATTGGCTGCCCTTATCGCTGCCCTCAAGAACTTCGAGGGTGGTGTTCTCATCATCACCCACAACCGAGAGTTCTCCGAATCCATCTGTTCCGAAGTCTGGGCTATGCGAGACGGTCACCTCGAGGCTTCCGGCCACAACTGGGTTGAGGGTCAGGGTTCCGGTGAACGAATCGACAAGAAGGAGGGTGGTGAGGAGGAGGTCGAGTACGACGCTTTGGGTAACCCCATCGTCAAGGCCAAGAAGGAGAAGAAGCTTTCTGCCGCTGACAAGCGAAAGGCCAAGAAGGACCGAATGGCCCGAAGAAAGCGAGGAGAGGAGGTCTTCACTGACGAGGAATTGTAATAAGGGGTAAACTAGTAAAGAAGAGTTTTAGTGTACGCTATACCTAGATCAATCCCAACCCATAGAGAACATTAAAAATCTTTTTTCATCCGGCATTAGTTTACTCGATCAGTTTTAATACAATCATTTCTTTCGTCACGGATATATCAATCCCCAAAGTGTAGATTATCCCCTCTTCTTCTTTCGTTTCTCGGTTTCTTTCACTCAGATCATATCATGGTAGACTCAGTCATGTATACCCAACATGGGACGGTGTCCTTTCTGCTCAACTGGTCAGTCTAGCGTTTGGTTGCATCCATTCACTTTCGTTGCATCTCGAAGTAATCCACAATGTCCACAATTCATTCGCGGCGATACGAGTACGAATACCGTGCGCAAATCTCTGGTCATTCCTGCCTGCACTGTCTGTTGTCCGAGGATGCATATGCCCAGATTACGGGTCAAGAGTCCAGTTGAACCACTCTGAAGTGCTGTCGAGCTCGTTGTCCAAAGCCTGTCGGCGGGACTCTTTCAGAGAGGGATTAGTCTCGGAGACCCACTCGTTGTTCCTGACTACGATCCGATCAAGCCACCCATCAAACTCCTCGTCACCAGTCTTGTAATCCATGATATAGCTCTCGTCGGCGTTCAGGGTAAAGCCGACTAGGTTTCTCTTCACGTACTCTGTGGTAGTGGCAGCGGTACTTTCGGCTTTGAGCGCAGCTTCGAATTGGGAGAGTGCACGAGAAGATCTGCCGGTGGATGTGGCTCTGGACCGAAGTTGTTCGCAAGTGCTCTCGATCTCGGCTCGGACACGATCTCGCTGGGCTTGTGAAGTCGCCCACTTGAACTCGCTGATCGCAACGGTCGACGTCTCTGGGTGGACCACACCCTGTCAGCATCGGCTTGAGGTTGAGGCGATGATTTGTTCGCCCATGTGACCTCTGCCCTAAGGATGAGCTGATATGACGACTTACGTCTCGTCCCACCTTGGCATAATCCAGGAGCGCCCGGCGCAGCGTTGGCCATTGTCTGTTCGAGACTCGGCTGTGCGAACATCCTGGTGACTGTCTCGACCTCTGGACCGGAAGCCTGGTTGCTCAACCTGGTCCTATCGAAATTCGTGTACCACGCAGACTGGAGCACCCGATCAAGGACCTGTGAAGCGGCACTACCAGGCTGTTCCCACATACTCGCTTGCTGCTCGTACGTCAACTGTCCACTGGAAAGGTCCTGTAGACCTCGGTTCCTGTCTTCATTGACCATGGAGAAGAATTTGTGTGCCTCGACCTCGGTCGATTCACCGCATTGAATCGCTCTGGTCGCCACGTCACTCAGAAAGCCCGCTTTTTCTCCAGGCGTCTCTGTTGCCTCGTCAAACCATGATTTCAGGTATGCCGCGTTTGTATCGGGTGCTATTGGGCGCATGGGGTCTCCGACAATGAGCTTGAGTCTGACGACAGACCAATAGCGTTTTCAGACAGCCTACTCACCCATCATCAACCCGCTTGTGGCTTGCGAACGTTCAGCTGTTCGTCCACCTCGTTGTAACATATCTTTCATGAATCGTCTCATTGCTTTTGTGATTGTGTAGTTTCGGGTCGCTCCGTTGGGTAGGGGTGTATCTGATTGGAACGGGATGTCATGTATCGTCGCTTGGCACGAACGACCTTATATATACACAAACGGCACTCTTTTCGGTCGGTATAGGCAAGGCAGCCTCGGTCAACACCCATTGGGATGGACTTCCGCTCCGCTCGCCAGTTCCACTTCCTACTGGAGTTGACGGCTTGAAAGGACGTCGGTAGTGTGTCCGGTGGCATTCTGTAGAAGTATGACCGCGGATCCTTTCTTCGTTGGTTCGACTCGACCCAGCTCTGCATCTTGGGCATCGGAATGTGAAAGATGAAAGGTGAGAGATCTTCGAGACTCCGCCACTTTTTTTGTCTGGCGGCAATGCCTTGACAGATCAGGAGCAGCTCCGACGTTTGTGGCCCAAGCCGAAGCGGAAGACATAATACACCTTACCTAGGAAGCTACATACTGTACTGTGGCTGATGCTTGATTCTCTCAGCTGGTTCTTTCAGTCAATTCTTTCTGACTGTTCTTTCAGTCAATTCTCTCAGTCGGTTCTCCCAGTCGGTTCTTCGAGTGTGTTCCTTCAGTTGATCACTCAGCTCAGTCACTCCGACAACTTCTCGCGAACGACATCCGAGCCGGGACAGACGTTGACCCGCTCGTCTGGTATGACTCAACATCCCCGACCCAACACAGAATGCTGTCATGAGTCCTCAACCCACCATTTCTGATTAGGCCTGATTCGTTGTTGCTTCGGACGTGATAGAATGAAGGTGACTCGATGTACACGCTCACATACCTCTCAACCAGGGGACTACTTATATACCTTCAAATGTCTATGAGGTACACTGATCTGGGGAACGCGTCGAACCCTCGAGGGCGTACAAGTAGTAGGCGCTCGCCACAATACCGGGCTCACCGCCGCTGTGCATTGCGACAGAACCCGTCGAGCTGAAAGGATGTAGCGCTACCCGACGAGGGTGTTCCCTCAGTTGGCCCGTAATCGAGTTGAACTTTGAGAGACGGCTAGTTCATCTGCGTTCGGTCCTTCGACCGAGTCGACCTGATCTTCATCATAATACACTTCACTTGGATTCAGATCACCTTGCCCCGCCCAAGCAAAGGGTAATATAGTGTCCATTTTGTGCGGAGTTCAACCTTGGCTTCTGCTGCTGAACATCCTTACCGGGGCATGATCAGGCCCGGTCGAAGCAACGAGGGTTTCCTTCATGCGCTGTGTCGAGTACCTAGTACTTCGGTTCCCGACACCCGATCTATGACGCCTTGTACCGTAGTTTTGTGGACTCCGTCCCTGAAACCTGATCCGCCCTTCTATTCGGTCATTGCGGAGAGATCCTGTTCACCAGTAACTCAGCACCGCTGACTCAAAAAGATCATGAACTCGTCGCAAGGATTGCCCGGACAGTGCGCAGGTTCTACCATCGCTGTGACTTGTCAACCCCAGACTCAACTTGTCCGCATTATGCATGCATGTGGTTTTTTCAGCAGGGCTGCATATATGTGGGGTTAGAAAAGACTTGTCAGTGTAGGAAACGGTGCGCTGTCCGGACTTTGATCGCGACAACGAGTATATCGCTGTTGTGAGTCTCCAGTATGCAGCCTAAATTGACCTAGCTACCTGCTCCTGGGAAGCTCTGTGACACGATGATCAAGATCCGGGGCGAGCAGAACCTAAAGCTATCTATGCATCATGCTTAAAGCGCTAAAAGACACACCCATCGAAGCATAGCCACCTCCGACCCAAACTCGATCGCACTAGGCAGAGTACTAGTACCGCAGTACTCGAGCAGTAAGTTCGTCACCTTCGGTGGGTCACTACTGACGGCTCCTTTTACCTCTCGAGCCTGCCTCACCTATAAGGATCGAGCAAATTAGCATCTCGCCACTAATCGTTTGTGCCCATGGGCAGTCATGATACACAGACAGAAGGGGTTGAGCGTTTAGAATGACTCACTTCTTGAAGCGTAATATGTCGTGTTCCGCCTCAGGCTCGCCGCTGCGCTGACACCCGTTCCCGAGCCAGTTGCTGTATCAAAGTAGCCAACGTCCTGACCGCGCGAGCTTCTGGCAAGCTGGCAAAGTTCGCTCGCCTCTTGACAATGCTGTGCGAACTCTTCAGGAGTGGTCGCAGTCCTTGATTCGGCAGGTGGCACAAAGTTGCGAAAATGCTCCGAACCGACAATCTTGTCCAGAGCCTGCGACGCTGGGCCACTGGGGTTCTCCCAGCACCGTGCCTTCTGCTCCGCGGTTAGGCTCAGACCATAACCGTCCTCCGACCATTTGTTCCTCTCTCCATTCAATGTCCGGCAAAATTGGAATGAGGCAGCATCGAACCCTGAGCCCAGGGTCGAAGTGGCACTCTGTAAGTCGCTCAAGAATCGACTTTTCCCCTGTTGGGTGTTCTGGCTGTCAAACCCTTGTCGGAGACTGAGGGCGGTCACATGAGAAGCTACAGCAGTCTTAGTAAGTATTACCAAGGAAGCTGTGCTGTGCAGCCCCAGCATGGGAGGGTTTACAGCATGGGTATGATAACTCACAGAATGTGTGGCCATGTTCACCCGTGTGCGAAGCCATAGTGCCTATTTCTTAGTAAGTGTATGTGGCTGTGTGTAAAGTAAGTGTTTCGTGAAGCGCGATGCAATGTTTATGCGTCTGTGTGGTTGCTCTTGCGAGCTGTCCTCACCGATTACAGTGTTCGGTCGCTTTATATATGATTTGCAATGCGCAGCCTGAATTGATCCGCGCGCTGACTCACAAGTGACTGCAGCTACTATCGCTGGCCACTGAGATGTCCGAAGGGCACGAAAGGATTGTCCCTCCAGCTTTACAACGTCCTTTCTTCGTCCGAGTAGGTAAAAGACATCATGCTAGACATCGCTGCCAGCCTCAGCACGTTCTACGAAAGGATCTGCCATGGTTGGTTCCTGCGGTTTCTCATATTGCTGTCCGATTCGGACTACTGGATTCTCGGAAGACTGACGGACACTGTTACATTTCACTCATCTCAGCTTGCCTTGCTTCTTGTCCCGTGCCACATAGTCTGCTGGGCACTCTGGAGTCCGAAGTCGCTCAAGCAAGTTGGCTGATCCCCGAACATGTCGGGGCTGATGTCCGTCCTTCTACTGTGATCTGAAGTATTCGGTCATTCATCCCTGCATACTTCAGTATCTACTGTATCTACTGCCGCCACCTGCGAGAGAAAGGGCATATGATCTACGGTACTTTCATACCAGACACTCAATTGCTCTGCACCTCTCAGAGCTCGGTGAACCACCGCTCCTTCATGACTCCATCGAGGGTCTGAGCCACCGTACTCTCTGGCGCAGCCCAATGTCCTTCCCTGCTGACCATTGGCTGCTCCGTTGCTTCCCCGCCACCTACTGCGCCCCCGCTTATTTCATCGAATGTATGGACGTCAGCCACTTCCCCGGCCGCCAAAGATGACTGAACCGCTTGTGCATTCTGACGCTGCCTGTTCCAACCCTCCATCAATCTGTTCCTAGTCCCGTTGATTCCTCTCACGACCTGCCTCGCGGTCTCACCGACGAAGCGCGAAGAGCCTTGGTCTGTTCTCCCGGTCTTCGCGGTGACAGACAATATATTAAGAATAGAACTCTTCACCTCGTCGTTGGCCGTGTCAAAGTGTCCTCTGATAGTTGATGCTGTCCCGTCGGCTAGATATGCATGCAGAACATGTCAACCTCGGCAGCGGATTCGATGTCTCCGGATAAGTAAGGCTATTCTCACTTGATCCATTACCTCCCGTGGACGCGAAAGTCTTCTGCAGGATCGATGCAGCGGTCCTATGAGCCTCTGTAGACTGGGAAGTACCTCCCGGATCATGTCTAGACTCCTGCTGTCTGCTGTGAGAAATGGAGTGGGACATCTCTGGTGGAGTACAACGCAATGCTTGTAGCAGATCAGTGATAGTTGAGGGGTACAGTATCGCCACTCAATCCAGGCGGCCTGCCGGTAGGTTCGCTTGTTAGTCTCATTTATAGGTCGTCAAGGGTTCAGCGATCGAAAACTTCATGCACGTTCGCCTGGTCCAGAAGGACCGTACCAGTCCACCCTATGTCCTGGGCTTGTCAAGTCAAAGGAGACTCAATGCGCTCACGCACCGCCACGAATCGGCTGGTATGTGCTGGACCTTCATATCCAACCGAACTCTCGGTCAGGAAGTCTTCTTTGGACCTCATATCACTGTACAGGACACAGGCGGCGACTCTCCTTTCGCAGCCTTCTTCAGTCCAGGCATCCGGGAGCTTTCGAAGCTTCGAACGAAGGTCTCAGCGGAAGGTCGCACCAGAGTCGCGACCCCTCAACCGAGGCTTCGCTATGCAAAAATCGTTCATGCAAGCTATCTTTCTCCCCATGTGTGTTGGTCATACAGTATGACGTGTCATTATGACGCTTCCGCCACGCGGCATGAACCGCCACTGCCACTATCAAGTTCTCTCCTTGACCTGTGATCGAATGAACCGAACCTCCACAGTCGTCAACCTCACCTGAAACCTCAATTTCAGCGGCACCCACCTGTCCAACAGCCCACTCTTCACAAAAAGCCCGTCAACTACGACCACCAGGGCACCTTAAGGGAAGGCGATCCCTCGAACCCAGAACAGATGCCATTCAGAGCGAGGTGCAATCCCTCAAATCTGGTCATACGCCGCAATGTCGCCGTTGCTTCGCGATCGGCTGGGCGGCCGACCGTCGCTTCTCGTCAGCTATACGGAATGAACGCATTCTCGGTTGTGCGAGAGCCTGGTACGTTACCTTGCGAATAGTGTCCTGTGCAAGGCAAGCAAACGCAGAGAACATTTAATGGAGTGCTGATCTCGATTTCGTGGTCCAGGTGCCCATGCTTCCCAACGTCGACACAACTCGACATCATCGCTCTTCTCCCCCTTTAGCTCGTTCTTCTCCCGCGTCAAAGCTTCTCCCGCACTTTCAGCCAACGAAGCGACCGAGACTTTCCGCGCCGCTTTATCGGCTTCTCCCCTCGACATCGACTCACTCACCGCATCGTATGATGTCATATCTGCGGCGCCGAGTCCGTCGGATTCGCTCCCAGAGGAGCAACTGGCAGAAGCGCTCAGAGCTCTGAGTCGGTCCAGCCCCAAACCCGCAGTGTTAGCACTAGCGAGGAAGATATACGGCGAGCTACAGGAGAAGCCCGGATCCAGGTTTATGGAAGGGTATAAGGGAATCATGGTGAAGATACTCGCAAGGAATGGGATGGCGGAAGAGGCCTTGAACTTGGCTAAGATTCTGCCAGTCTCGGCAGTCAGTTGGAGGGATTTGCTTCGTGCTGCAACCACGCACAGACCGGCTCTCATCAACCAGATACTTCCACCTCTCCGCCAGACGTTATCCCTGACATCGGAAGACTACGACTTAGTCTTTCGTGCCTTGCGATTGAGTCTCAATTCATCAGACCCATCTTGGACTCGTGCCGAGCTGGATTCGCTGCTCGACGACATCCGAACGCGGGACATCGAGCTCAGCGCTTATTCCAACGAAGAGCTCATGCGGATCCATCTCGCCCTTGGCGACCTCGAACAAGCTCAACAGATTGTTACCCGTCTTGGCTCTGCCTCTGGCCTCTCCTTGGGCTCATGGAATGCTATCATCGAGCTGGATATCGCTCGATCCGATGCGACGGGTCTGGAGGACACGATCCAGAAGATGCGAGACGCAGGATTCTATGCTCCCCAGCGAGCCCTCTCGTTCCTTTCCTGCCAAGCGCTATCGAAGACCATCGCATCCAGATCGTCGGTGGGTTTCGTCGATATCGTCTCGTCGGTCGAAGCGGCAGAGCGAATCAGCGGCACGACGGCGCAGTCGGACGTATGGGCAGATGTAGTCAGGCTGTACCTTGCCGAAATCAAGCAGCACGATGCGCTCGACGTCGCTGTGCAGATATATTACGAGACCCTGAGTCGGGGTCTGGAAACGTCAGCGGAACTCGCCAAGAACTTGATCATCCCATTGTGTAATGGGAGACAGCAGGTCAAACTGGACGTCGCCATGCGGATCTACGACGAGTACACCTCTTTGCCGAGCTGGATGGATGGGAGCGTGTCTCCGCAGGACAGAGAACGATTCGCAGCGGTCTACCAATACTTGCTGATTGCATGTGCAAGGTCGACTCCTCCGGCCGTAGGGATCGCGATTAGACTTTTGTCCGACATGCGAGCACACGCTATCGAAATCACGCCGACAAATCTCGTATCTCTCTTGATCTTACTCATGAAGTCCTCAAACGATCACACGGCAGCTTTCGATATTTACGCCCATTTCTACGCTCTAGACCCCAGTGCGATCGACGAACAGGGCTACAAGGCGATCTTGGCTGCTTACCTAAATCTCAATTCAGAGCGCAGCCCATACCCGCCTCCAGAGATGTTCGTGGATATGATGCGAGACATGCATCGAGCGGGATATCAACCTGGGTCATACCTCTTGTCGTCCTTGCTCAAGCAGTACGGTCACGCCTGTACGCGGTTCCGACGGCGTATCTCCCGAACGAGTCGCGCGAGCAAGACCACGGATGACTTTGGCGTAGATGAGAACGAAATTCGCATTAATGTTGAGCTGCAGCTGGATCATGTCGCTCAATCCATTCGGAGTATTCACACCCTCATCAAGCTGGACCCTCTCATATCTCCCGATATTCCACTGCTCTCCGCTCTCATGGACGCGTATGCGAGAGTAGCAGCTTTCTCGGAATGTTTCGAAGTATGGGACGAGCTCGTCCAGCGACGGCATCGCGAGCCAACTTCCACCGTCAAGCAATCCTACGCGGCGGGCATCAACGTTGTTTTAGATGCCTGCGGATGGAGCTATTCCCTCGTTAGAGGAAGAAAGGCATGGGCGTGGGCGAAGAGGTGGGATCTGATCTGGGAGAAGAAGCAATATGATAGCTGGGTCGAATGCCTGTGCAGGAACGGCCAGGTAGAGGAAGCTGGCAAAGTCGTATTGGACGAGATGAAATCCTCAGGGGCTTCACCTACAGCTACAGCTACGACTACGACTACAGGAAGGGCAGGGAACGGGATCCCAGAATCGGATGTCGAAAGTGCCAGGACGATATTGAAGTTCGGAAGAAGGGAGATGGCATCTGGCAAAAGTCATCATGCGGTACGGGAATTTGTCAGAAGGCTAGAGAAGGAGAGGAAGGGCTGGTTCGATCAGCTGAAGGCGGAAGGTGAGATCAGGGAGGACATGCTGTGAACGGATAGGTTGGTTCTCGAGATCGCATAGGCGACGTTAGCTCTTGTATCGTATAGTCAGTCAATCATCTGTCTGTATACGCATACGTCATACAAGTACAACAAGCATACAGATATATGGATATCAACGCTAGTACAACATTGCAAGTGATGCGAGCGATACAACAAGAGAAAGGTCCAGGTAAGGCTGATATGCACTGAGTTTCCAAAACGGTCTGTCCATCTTAGGATTTTCCCCAAGTGACGTACTCAAGCCGCTTGTCTTTTGCGTTTGTACAAGTCCCAGTCGATTCTCCTTTCCGCCCCGTTCCTATCATCAACGCTTGACTTTTGGGAATTACCGGCAAATATCTGCGCTCGAGATGGGAGTAGATCTTGCTTTTGAGACTGCATTTGCAGAGCGACGAGGGGTATCATAGATGGTCTACCATGTGCACACATGAATGGGAATCTTGTGCGGCTCAACTGGTCGACAAGTCGAGTACATTGGTCGTGCGAAAGGCGATCTTGGAACATGATCGCGCCTAGATGGGGCATGAGTAACAAGTGTCAGCCCAACTAGTCGTGATTGGTTCGATATCTAGCAGCGAGGAAGAGGAAGGGGTTTCCAATGCAGAGCGACTGCTCACCTCTGCATGCCTTGGAATTCGCCAGCTCGAGCATCTCACGAGGCATGTACCGCAGCTCATGACCCCATGGAATCGCGGCGTCCCGTTCTTCCTCCTCAGCAGATTGAACGTCGAATCTTTCGGCTGCCGCTTCCTGACATGGCTTCCCTTCCTCCTCTCTTGCATCAACACCGCACTCTGAAACAGCGATCTTCCTCTGATCCTCTCCGTAGGACCGTATCAAACTCTGTACTCCACCCAAGTCTTCACTCAACACAGATAGGTAACTTCTAACCAGCCTCGTCATCTCCACCGCCTCGTTCTTGCCCAACCTGCCAGCCAGAATCGAAGGCACTCGTTGCACGCCCACTTGGACGTAATCACCCTCCATTGCTGCATCCTTGCCAGGAAGGACTAGGTGGATCCCCCATCGTCGGAACACTTCCAAAACTCCAGGTCGGGTGAGCTCTTCGGTCTCGAGTCGAGTAAGAAGAATCATTGGTGTCGCTTTCATCAACTCTGTGGTAGGCATAGTGTCTTGCCTGAATCCCGCACAAAGGCTAGATAGGATCGACTCGACGGATACTCTCTCGTCTGCTGCATGTTGATCAACGAGGACGATAACGCTCTTATCGTCCCCTTGCGTATCAGGCGCTGAGTGGTAGCTTGCGGGTCGCGTCGGGCGAGGCAGTTCAAGAAGGACAGCGACGTATTTCGTGTCTACCTGACCGATGATCCGGGCTTCTTGAAGCGAGCTCTGCGGGATTTGGATCTCCATGGTGCTCCCGTACACAGTCTGAAGATCGATGGGTCGCTTTAGAGGGCTATTTGCGGTTGGGGTATCACGAATGTGAACTAGACATGCACCGTTATCATCACGACCAAGCGGTCTCTTCAGCGGGATGATCGAGCGGCGGAATGACGGGACCCGGGAGCCTAGCAGTACACTGGTATTTGTTCGTTCCTGCAGATCACTGATCCATCGGAACCTCCTTCTTCCGGAATCATCCACAGTCCCCTCATCGACGTCGTCCAGGTCAGGATCCTTGCTATCGTGACGGTGAGCGAGTACCTCTGTTTCGACTAGCTGTGCATTACCTCGAAATGGGTCCGATCGAGGTACTGCTTCAGGGGACAAAGGTGATGCAATGGATGGGCGAATATGGGTATGAGGAGTTTCGCAGTCGATGCCATCAACTTCGTGGTGAGCTGGAGTATCGGGCCCAACCGTGAGGAATGATATTGGCATCGGTCTGGTCAAATCGTAATCACGAGCCGCCAAGGGCGCCCTCACCTCCTTGGCCAGAGGCGATTTGCCGTGAAGCGAAGCGGTCCCGGCGGATGGATCAAGCCTGTTCAGCGGACGCAGCGCGTTGACGCCTGTACCATCTTTGGTTGGACTGGGCGTAGCAGTGTCTCTCCGTATCGGGCCATACCCATTCCGTTTGAGATACTCGTCGACGACGGCCATAAGCATCCCTCTGACCGCTCCGAGGTCCTGGACTCACGCATCAGCTCATCTGCACACTGGGTTGCTAGGACGGGAGCTGACCTTGTACCCTAGTACCCCTTTCCTGGGCTCGTACGCGATATCGAGCTCATTTGACGGTAAGGAAATGTTGAGAATGTAGATCGGATACCGTTCTAGCCGCCGAGGCGATCGACGAGACTCTGGAAAACGTAGTGTCAGCTCATATGACCCGCGATACAGCCACGTTCGGAGCTCACGAGGTGTGGCGTCGTCCAGGTCATCGTGCTCTCCTAAGGTCGCATAAGTAGCGAATCGACTGGTGGCAAACTTCTTGCTGATAGCCATATGTAGGTCGCCCCGCTCAACAGGGTGATTATTGACATCTAAGCAAAAAGCATGAGCTGTGTATGCTGGCCAATGGAGCGCATATTTTAGCTCACATAGATGTTGGTGGCTCTTTGACAGGATATAAGGATAAGTCAGCGCAAGCCGGACAGCAGTTAACTCTGTCTCACCTTGGTCACATCGCCTGATAAGCTGATGAATCCGTCTACTCGCCTGACGCCTGCTGAGACCCGGATCTTCTGCACACGCTGGACAGTGAGGTCAGCTCCTGCGTTAGACAATGCAATTATTGGTGAGCTCACCCGCGTCAAGGCGCTCCCAAAGAGGGCTCGAAAGACGTCCAGGCTCGACTTGGTCTGTTACAGCACGAGTCAGCACGGTCTAAGCGCGGACAGGACACTTGAAATGCCCTTCTGGTCAATACATTCAATGAAGATCATGAGCAAAGTTGGCCACTCACCCCGCTTATACTCATCACCTTCTTCGACCCCGCTTCGCCCCTTCCTCCCATACCGATCCCTCTATCCTGCCATACTGTCCAGTCCACTCCGGGATTACCTAACGCCAACGTTTCTATCACTCTCTTACAGGCTTTCAAAAGGGTTTCCTCAGGTACCTTAGACAGCTCTTCCCTGCGTACGGGTATGTTGTGGAAGATATCTCTGACCTCGACCCTTGTGCCGTGCGACCCGTGAATCGTCCGAGAGGAGTGAACGCCTTCGAAGAGGGTCTTGGAGGATCTGACGATCTTCGTGTGAGATGATGAGGAGCCGGATGCTCTAGATGTGATAGAAATTAGGGACACTGAGGCGAGAGATGCAAGAGCTACGTAATCGTGCAATTAATCAGCAGAGCTCCTTCTCATCGCTTATAAAGACGAAAGCTGACCTTCTCCTCTGAAGCCAAATGAGCCGATCGACCCAAGCCCGCTATCGTTCAATGTCTTGCTTGTTCCTAGCAAATGATGTGAGGTGAGTCCTCAAGTCAGCTCTGGCGATCTCAACGCAGTATCGCAAGTATACGTAGATATCACGATTGATCGGGGCGTTGATTAGCTCACGAAAGCGCTTCCCGATCTTCTTCAACCCTTCTCGGTCAACACCACACCCATCGTCCACGACCCTCACTCCCTCAAACCCCTTCCTGAGATCGACCGTCACTTCAATTTTTCTACTCCCCGCGTCGAGAGAGTTTTGCGCGAGCTCGCTGATGATCTGAGGGAAGGTCGGTACAACGAGAGTCGAACGCAGTTTGGTAGACGTGGGCGTAGGGAGAGGAGTGATGTAGGACGACGACATTGCTGTGCCTTGGTGCTCCCTTTCGAAATAATACCTCTATCGTTGATTAACGAGCTTGAGCCCCGAGGAGTCTGAGTAGGACGTTATGCACATTTCAAGACTGATTTGGCCTGCTTTTCCCGCCTTTCGCGATGGAAAATGAAAGAGAAGAAAGACGTCAAGATCTGGGCAGAACCAAAGTCTAACAGGGTGGTAGGTGGTGCACCTCCACCCTGCATATTCCTCGCACCATACAGTCACTTGCCATGTGCCCGCTCTGCGTCATCATGTAACGATCAATAACATCCCTTCTATGCCAATCTTCTGGCTTTGAGCATATCATATCAACCGCAGACAGCCCCCAGTCAAGCATGGTTTTTTCAAGCGCGGCCGCTTCTTCGTCTGCATCCGCCTCCGCATCGGCGTCAGCGTCATCGCCGAAACTGGATATACCACTTCACGTCGCGTATATCCAGAACCTCGACAAGGTATGTCCCTCAGCGCTTCAATAGACTCGAGGCCTTGTACTGCCAACGTGAAGCGGTCATGACACGGCTCAGACCAATGTCTTCTACATGTGAGAATGGTCGACCGGGGAAAACGCTGATCCACCTTGTGGAGCGCAGAAGAAAGACCTGGCATATCATCTGACCTCACATTTACGGCTCAATGGGATCTACTGGGGTTTGACCGCCCTGCATATTATGGGGCATCCCGAAGCGCTGGATCCTGAGGGAGTGATAGATTATACGCTGTCATGCTGGGACGACGAAGCGGGTGAGTACCTACAGAGCTTCGCTGCCTAGAGTAAACGCAAGAGACCGACTGCAGACTGTAGGCCGTGCGAAACTGACTGGCTGTCTTCAATGGGTTCATTAGGCACATTTGGACCGCATCCGGGACATGATGGGCATATATTGGCAACATTATCGGCTATACAGATTATGGTGATGCAGAACGCTCTGGACCGGATAGACATCGACCGAGTGACGAGCTGTACGTGACCGGAGCTGGACTCCCGACTTCCAGCTCTTCACTGCCTGATCTCCAATTGGCGAGTAATGCTTCATACGAATATGAGCTAATGAGGACACGAAACTGCGACTCCCAGTCCTGCTAGAAAGGCTCAATCCTGATGGCTCCGTATCAGGCGACAGATGGGGCGAGATTGACACCCGGTTCACATACATCATGCTCTCCTCCCTTTCCTTGCTAGGTCGTCTGGATCGACTGGCGTCTGAGCAGAAAGACGGGATCGTGGGGTATATCAAGCGGTGTAGGAATTTCGATGGAGGGTTTGGGAGGGTTCCAGGTGCTGAGAGTCATTCGGGACAAGGTGGGTTTGGCATGGTCGGTTTATCCTATCACCTCGTCGAAGGGAAGCATCCGTCCAAGATCATGATGGATCAATCATGAGCCAAGCCAGGTTTTGCGGTGGCGATGGCGCTCCGGAGAATCGGTTACTGATGTCGATCATCCTCGACCGCAGTATGGGTCTGCACAGCCGCTCTATCCATACTCGACAGACAAGATCTCATCGACACCTCTCTGCTCGGCGCATGGCTCTCGGAGCGTCAACTGCCCAACGGCGGACTGAACGGGCGCCCGGAGAAACTCGAAGACGTGTGTTACTCATGGTGGTGTCTCGCGTCCATCTCGATATTGGGTAAATTGCGCTGGATCAACAGGGACAAGCTTATAAATTTCATCCTTGATGCTCAGGTGAGTTGGGACGGTCAGCTCAGATCATAACTCTCGTTGAAACACGATTGCAAGACAGAGCTGACCTATTACCGCTATCATTGTTGTTGTGCGATTAGGATCTCGAAGATGGAGGCATAGCGGATAGACCGGGCGATTGGGTAGATGTGTTCCATACTATCTTTGGCGTGGCGGGTGAGTACTCCTCTCTAGCTGGGATTCTCCCAAAACTGCATACATCTGACTGCCTGATATGTAGGCCTGTCGATGCTGGGTTACCCCGGTCTGCAAGATATCGACCCCGTGTACTGTATGCCTGCGAAACTCATCGATTCGATGGGTTTGAAGAAGCCTTATGCGACTTTACCTAGAATGAGGTCCTTCCCCTCACCCTCAGAAGTGCAATCATGATCTTGGCGAGCATGACGCCTATGTACAGACCCGGTGTGATATATATCTACACAATGCATACTCGTGATACACTGTAACCCTGACCTCCGCTCTTTCCCGCACTACACCGCTGTATCATCTATTGAATGCCGCTCTCACCACCGGGGACAGTCGCGTGTCCCTCTCCATGTTCGCCACCGCCCGCACCAGCACCAGGAGCAGGTGTTTGAGCGCCCGAAGGAGCCTGAGAGCCCATAGCCATGCTCGCTTGTCCAGCTTGCGTGGCGGCGAGTCGTTGTCGCTTTCGCTCGGCCTCAGCTTCCTTCTCCGCGTCAATGCCTGCTACAATCTTCTCGATCTCGCTTTGCTCGAGGTTCTGAAGGGAGAAAATGTGCATCCCCAATTGCACATCAGCCAAAATGAAAAATCCCAGAAAGAACCAAATTCGAGACGGATGAATACCTCGACACTCACGGTGATTACACCATATCTCTCCATAACGCTGATCTCGATGTTTTTCGCACCGGTCTGTACGACTTCCAGCAAGCTCTTCACAGTGAGCTTGATAGCTTCTTCTCGCGACAACTCCTCCGTGTAGTTCTTCTCGAGGAACTCTCGGACCGTCTTTGAAGCTCGGCCAATAGCGCACGCCTAGGTAGCAAGGGATGAGGTATCATCAGCACCGACTTCTTCAATTTGTCTCTCTGGGATGCTTAATCAAGGTCTTGAAGCCGATGAGAACGACGAATCTGTTCTCGCCCTCACTCACCTTCCACGCAGAGTAGATACCGCTGGGCTCGGTTTGATACAATCGGGGAATAGTGTCGTTGGGGTCGAAACCGACCACCAGGGTAGAGATACCAAACGGTCGCACACCACCTGATTGAGTGTATTTCTGATAACATCACAGGAGTAAGCAAGAAGGTTAGATTGGAGAGCTGCGTATCGAGGCGGTTTGACCCGTTCCACGAAAGCTAAGCTCACCTGCTGGATACCGGCAATGTGCTTGGTGATATATTCGATCGATACGGGATCTTCAACCGTCAGCCGATGGGATTGACATTCGACCCTCGCTTTGTCGATAAGGATTCGTCCGTCGGCAGTCAACCCTGGGAACCATATGGTCAGTACAGTACCACTGCCATAACGACACAAGGCACCCATCGGACATCCACGATCTACTCACCAGCAAAGGCAACGCAGACGTGGTCATCCAACATGGCAACCTTCCTGACTGTTCTAGGATCTTGCAATTGCAAAGCTGACTTCTTCTCTACTCCAAGCACGACGCATGATCCACCTCGCACACCAACCTAGCACGTAAGCCAAGCTCGTCAGCTTTCCTCCTCTGACCCAAGACCTTCTCCTTCTGGTCCTTGATGATGTCCAGGGCAGGAAGGAAGACGAAGTAGGTCATGACAACTCACGGCACACGTTCCTCTTCGGACAGCCTCAAGGGCGTACTCGACTTGGAACAGCTGCAGTGAGGACAAGGGCGTAAGCTGCGCTCTCCCGTCGAACCTCAAAGCGATAGCTTACATGTCCATCCGGAGAGAAAACGGTCAAAGCTAGAAGAAGAAAGGACATTTCGAGCGCGAACGTGAGCTGGCTCACGCTTCTGACTATCGGGTATTGGGTAGCTCACCTCGGTCGTACGATCTGGACATGGCGAATGGTTTACTTGTCGTAGATGATGCTATCCGTACGAGAAGGAGAAGAATAATGCAGCAAAGAATCGAGAAGAGGTATGTTGAGAGTTATGGAATCGTCATCACTAGCGTTCGTTGCATTGTCGAGCGAACGCGCGTTGCGAGACAGCATTGCGGGGGCCAACCAAGCGAGATCGATAGGCATGCCTGATTTAGCAATCATTCTCAGGCGTGCGCGATTTTGGTGCCCGCGGGCCTAGCCGATTAGCAAGGGAGATGCCGCGTGTTTGGTTCTTCGTTCTTGATTTTGGCCCATGCGTCCACTCCTTCCTCTTATCTCGTGGGCGCAAATGCATATAGAAGAAGATAGAGACAAATATCCATATTCTCTCTTCACTTCGTAAAGATTGGACAAAACAGTATGGGCGGCCCCCCAAGAAAAAGAACAGTAGCGCAAAGGAAACCGAAAGCTGAAGAGGAGGAGCCACTCAGCGCTAGTAAGTCTGGCCAAAAATACGTTCAGAAGGCATGTCGAGGGATGATTAGATGATATTGACAAAAGATGCTCTCCTCAGGTGATATTCTGGATGAACAAGGTCAGTTTCGGAATACGGAACGGACGCTGACACCAAGCTGACGAAAAATCCCTCTCGACATAGGCCAGGACGCTGAAATTCGGATATTACGCGAGAAGAATGTGAACGATAATAAGCAGGCGCAGTTCGCGCTCGACGTGGGCGTCTTGACATGTATCTTCATGTGAGCTGCAAATCAGAATCCACACGACCCCTACCTCTAGACTGACTTGCGCTTCTTATACAGCTCGGCCATGCACGTCATCGGCCATCTTTCCTCTCCCACACCAATCTTCGCCATCCTCGCTATCTTCCAGCTCGCCCTCCTCCCTTTCTCCCTAACGCCAGGCTGGATTCCCTTCCTCCCCACCTTATCGCCCAACAACCACCTCTACTCGACCTCCATCCAGATAACCATCTCCATTTGTGCGATCTATCTGAGATGGTATCACGGCGCTTCCGGACCGGGAGGTGGAGGGGCGGGATCGATGGGAGATATCGAGTTGAACGAAGTTGCGCGATGGGCGATGCCTGCGCTCGTTGTGGGTGCTATAGACATGCAAAGAAGAAGCGAGAGGACATCAGAGGAGAAGATAAGGCTGCTGGAAAGGATGAAGTATGACCTCAAGGGGGCTTGAGAAGCTGGTAGCGAACCTGTGTCAGAGTTATCGGGTCTTAGCTCTCAGGCCCCGGCATTGGAGTACTCCGAATCGTCATGGGTATAAACAATGCATCGCAGATGCCAAGCATGACAGACACTGACGAGCTAAGTGGCAATAGGATGGCTGATATGCACAGGACGACACCATCAGCAACTACTAACAATCACTCAAGACAGAGGACCTCGCTGTGCGCGTATACAGTGAGATATCCTAGCCAACCAACTTGTTCAGCCCGGTTCGAAACATTCCTCTCCTCCATAGTCCGAGTCGTCATATGTCAACAAGGCTGGCTTGACTGGTCCTTCGGCGATGGTCCTCTCTGATGCAAGTCTTCGCTCATTCATAAGTAAGCATGCCAATGCATGTTATTGGTCATCGACCTGATCTTTTGGGTTGGATTCTACAACTCTCTTTCCTATCCTTTCGCATACATACTCACACCCAAGCCAACTCACTCACGGTCCTTACTCCATATTTCACATCTTACGAACTGTATATGACCTACTGATATAGGTCGGACATACTCCAGAATCCGATCTAGCTTACCCCGCTACCATACTACCATGTCCTTCTCCCAGCCCACACGACCTGCCCTGAAACCAGGCGATCGACAAAACTCCAAGGTCCGCTTCTCTCGGGACGAGCTAGCGCCCATCCGGTCGGACCCTTCAGACTTCTTACCCAGCCACGGCGGCGACCCGACGTCATCCGCTCGACCATCCATCGTATCGACGTACGAAGATGCGCCCGAAGGCGATTACTACGATACGGACGCGTCATTTCCTTTTCATGCTGAACCTGTGGAGCTGAGCGAATCTGTCGACGGTCCCAGCCAACACCATCAATACGCTATGCACGCTCAAGGGGATCAGCAAAACGCTGGGTATTACAGGGAGGTCCCAGGCGACGAGGTTGATGACATGAGTCATTACGAGACGCAGTCGCAGGCCCAGCAAGTCCCTGCGGCCACCCATGGCGATGGGTACACCTCTACTCCTCCTCGAGTCACAGGCAGGCGATGGAGCTCAGCGCAGCATCGGCCTACGCTCGATACCCTCCACTCAGCAGAGGAGGAGCTTTATAATCCGATCGTTACCTCTTCCCCGCGAGCATCGCAGATCATTCAGCCGAACGAGGACCCATCACCTTACGCCAGACCGAGAAGCGCCCTCCGGTCTTCTCTTGTGCAGAGGGATCGGGCGATGGACCAATTTCAGCAGCAGCAGCAGCAAGCAAATGTCGGCAGCCCGAGACAACTCCATGCAGAATACGATCAACAGCCTACCCCACCGAGAATCGCAAGGGCTTCAGCCCCTCATATAGGATACACTCCTCCTCGTAGGATGCTGGAGCAGCATAGGTTCTCCGTGCCTTCTGCCGGATCACCTCATCATGGCTCGCCACGGCTGTCTCCCAATCCGGATGTCTTTTCGCCCTCCCAGAGCCAAGGGCATCGGGGATCAATCAATTCGCAGACGCAGCGGTATAGTCCCGCGCCACCTTATCCTGTCGAGGAAGAATGGAACGATCGTCGAGGTAGCAGAGGGAGGGGCGGTGATGATGGCAAAGATCGACTGTGGGATGAGGATGATCGAGAAAGAGACAGGGTGAAGGACAGGAAATTCAGGTACGACGGAGGCCACAACGACTCGGACGAGACTTTGTACGAGGAGAAGGTGTCCGCCAAGTCGAAATATTCTTCCTCGCCGCGAGCCAGGCAGAGGAGTCTATCTGACTCTTCCAGGCTGAATCCGAACCATGATTCGAGAGATCAAGGCGGTATGAGGCGACGGACGACCCGCCAACTCGAGGAGGACGATGACGACGACGCTTCGGCCTACCACGTCAAAGGCGGTGTCTTCTCCCAGCTGTTGAGGCTGACAGGTCGAACCAACACGATGCGACGGCGAATTTCCTCTCGATCAGGCATGGGAGGTGCCTCGTCTGGGCCAGGTCTTCTGCCCACGATGAAATCTCTCGGTCTGAGAAGACTCGACTCGAGGGCGTCGACGACTTGTGGTGCGGACGAATTGGATGCCGATGATCCCCGAGTCACCGGCCAGAAGAAGAAGAAGAACCGAAGGAATAGTTTGAGCGACTTGCCCTTCATGCGGACCGATACGGGCGACTCTGGAATGACGTACAAGCGGAAGAGACGCGCTTCGATCCAGCTTCACGTTGCGGGTGAGTCATACCATGAACACTAGATCAATGACCTGAGGGCTGAAACGCTGATTTTTCGCATGTGCACCACCAGACATTCTCACTCGCCAGCAGTTCATCCTCAAGCTAGCCAAAGCACTTATGACCTTTGGTGCGCCATCCCACCGAATCGAGTCTCAGCTGTCGGCTACTGCGCTCGTTCTCGAGATTGACGCTCAATTCGTCCACTTCCCCTCGATCGTCATCGCCTCTTTCGGCGACATGGACACACGAACCTCGGAGACCCATTTCGTCAAGGCGGGCGGCGGTCTCGAGCTTGGCAAATTGCACAAAGTGCATAACATCTACAAGGCCGTCGTTCATGACGAAATGGACGCTGCGGAGGGTACGAAACTGATCCACGCGCTATTGAAGGCTCCGATGGAGTACAATCTATGGCAGAGGATCTTGTTGGCGTTCCTCTGTTCGGGACTGATCGCTCCAGTCGGCTTTGGAGGGAGTTTGGTCGATGGTCTCGCCAGTGGTTGTTTGGGCATCTTGCTCAGTTTCATGCAGCTGCACGTCGCTAGCAAGAGCGCAATGTATTCAAACATCTTCGAGTGAGTCGGCTGAGTCAAGCTTGCCTTGCTTCATGCGCTCTGTGGTAGCTCATCGATGTATCCGCCAATGATATTTGTAGGATCTCTATCGCCACTGTCGTATCATTCACTGCTCGAGGTCTCTCAACCACCGGGATCTTCTGCTATCAAGCTGTCGCTTCCGCTGGTGTTGTGCTGATTCTTCCAGGATACACCATCTGTAAGCTCAGCGGAATTGTTCATATTCCAACACCACAGATCTTGAGGTGCTGACTTCTATCTCACTTATGCAGTGTGTGGATCGCTCGAGCTCGCTTCGAAGAGTATCATGTCCGGTTCGGTGCGAATGGTTTACGCAATCATCTACTCGTTGTTCCTGGTGGGTGTTACAGCGTCATCTTGTCTTGTTATCTTCCAGATATCGGCATTGAGCTGATCAACGGATACATCTTACATTACCTCATATAGGGTTTCGGTATCACGATCGGTTCCGACTTGTTCTACGTCCTCGATCGACCTGCTCGAAGGGCCTCTCAAGCAGCTCTAGCCGCAGCGCAGTCATACGTCACCGTCAGGGGCTCTTTCAACGCCGAAAACATGTTCAACCTGACCTCCGAAACCACCGGTGAACCGCACCCGTTGTTCAACGGTACATTCACATTCTCCAACGCGACAACGGACCAGATCACCTCGAATCTCCAACAGGGTTCTATCATCTGTGTCCGCGATCCAGACTGGCCATGGTGGAGGCAGGGCATGCCTCAGCTCTATCTGATCCTGTTCATCCCCATCTTCAGTGTCTTGCTGAGCATGTGGAACATGCAGCCTCTGAGAAGCAGGCAGCTGCCCGTCATGTGTGTGATCTGCTGTCTGGGTTATTTGACAAACGCACTCGGCAATCACTATATCTTCGACAGGAGTGATGTCGTCTCGGCACTCGGTGCTTTCGTTATCGGGTATGTCATGTTACTTCACGACCCCAAGTTTGATCGCTCAAAGTGCTGACTGACCTCTCGTGCGTCAACCCACAGCATCCTAGGAAACGTCTATTCGCGAGTCTTTGGCGGTACAGCTTTCACCTCCATGGTCCCAGGTGTCCTATTCTTGGTTCCTGTGAGTACCATGATACTCTATAGTATGTCGCCCGGTTGCTGCTACCCAGCTGACATCGTCGCTCCGCTCGTCCAGTCCGGTATCGCCGCCGCGGGTGGTTTGGCCATGACGACCAACCCTCACCACAGCGACTCGTATTCTCAAGGACTAATCATCGGATTCAGGATGATCCAGGTAGCCATTGGTATCACAGTGAGTTGTCACGCCCTGTCTGGATCAGTCGGCCCCGCGTGAGTGCTGATCCTTGCTGGTTTCACGCGTAGGTCGGTCTCTTTGGATCAGGTCTGTTAATATACTCGTTTGGAAGGAAGAAGGGTGCCGCTCTTTTCGCTTTCTAGGAGTGAGGCCTACTGCGTCATGCGCTAAATGTCCAGGACTATCCCTGTCTCTATTTCCGTTCTGTAATTCTAATATACGCCGTGCACATGGACGATGCCAATTCCCTCTTTTCATCTGACTCAGTTTTCCCCTCTCTGTCCTGTTACTGTGTTCTCACAATGATGTATAATTATCATTGATGTACTTGTAACGAAGGAACTGGTAGCATACGTGTCGGTCAACAATGCTTTTTCAAACTTAGCAAATTCAGGCTGAGGGGACTAAGGGCGCAGACTCCAGACGCCGGAACCCTTATGTACCGTCGATTTTATG
This sequence comes from Kwoniella heveanensis BCC8398, assembly GCA_000507405.3. Lineage (NCBI taxonomy): Eukaryota > Fungi > Basidiomycota > Tremellomycetes > Tremellales > Cryptococcaceae > Kwoniella > Kwoniella heveanensis. Next base: position 140,071 of record KV700136.1, on the reverse strand, counting down.
CTCTTGCAACTACGTGGAATCCCTCTACATGAGGCTCATGCGAGTCCCCGTCTCCCGCCCCAAATCCCCATCCTCCATTTTGCCGTCCCGATCACTGGCGAACACCTTGTAGCTGTGATCAAAGCGAGAGTGTCAGCTTCATGACCTCCCTAATACAGAGGTGACAGGAAGCTCACATCGCATCCAGTCGTTTTCTATCTTTAGCCGCAACAGAGGGTCTTGTGCTTTGAAGCGATCTTAGCAGATGCTGGTACTGAATGGTCGGCTATGACAGAGATGCGGGTTCCAAAATGTAATGAGCTATTTGAAGGCGATGATATGCCTGCGTCAGCTCACCTTGCTGGCCTTCGCCAGTGGCCTGACGGTCGCTGGATCCCGACCAAGACTGCGTTCCGAGTTCGTAATGATGGTATCGATCTGTCAGGCATTCATTCTCAGCTTCAGCTTGACTCAACGGTAGAAGGCTGCACACTCACTCTGTTTGTCATCGTCCCACGGGTTGCAGCCGATCCGTCGACTTCTTTGGGTGTGATTTGCGTGTACCCGTTGATCTTCTGGTTCGCCCTTGGGCTATCGGCTTGAGTCTGATTTGCTCTGTTTTTTCGTATTTCACTGACCCCATTGACCAGACCATCTCTGTCTGTCATTTCAATGTCCATTGAAGTATGCACAACTTCGAGATGTGCATTGTATACGACCGCTTGGAGATCTGCGCCTGACATGCCTTCAGTCCTTTCCGCAAGATCTGCCCAGTCTACATCGTCGGAGATTGCAAGCTTTGAGCTGATCGTTTGTAGGATATCGAGTCGATCTGATGCGGTTGGCATGTCGCATAGAACAGACTTGTCCAATCGTCCGGGTCGCAAGAGGGCAGGATCTATCAGATCAGGACGGGAAGTCGCCGCGAGCACATATACGCCTGTCAAGCCTTGAGCACCGTCCATCTCGGTGAGCATCTGGTTGACTACTCGATCTGTTACGCCGGTGGAGTCATGTCCTCTACAGTGTTCAGCACGTCAGCCTTGGCGGTCAACGTCAGAGCATGTCATCGAACGATCTGATATTACTGACCGTTTGGGAGCGATGGAGTCAAACTCGTCGAAGAATAGAACGCAGGGTTTCGCCGCGCTAGCCCTTTCGAACAGATCCCTCACAGCTTTCTCGCTAGCACCGATATACTTGTTCAGGATTTCGGGACCTTTCACGGAGATAAAGTTGAGACCACATTCTTTTGCGACCGCCGAAGCTAGCAAGGTTTTGCCGCATCCTGGATAACCGTACAGAAGCAATCTGATAACGGTCATGATCCCTCATATCAGCTGATTTGACGTCTTCACCAAACGACAAGTTGACTCACCCCGACCGAAGACGTAATGGGCAGTTGGCGAAGATCTGCGCATATTTTGTGGGCCATTCCAAGGTTTCGCGAAGTACACGCCGGGGTTCGACGAGTCCTGAAGGGTAAGTAGGGTGAGCTGCGGTCACGTTCAACTGATCCATGCAGCTCACCTCCTATGTCCGACCACTTGACGTCTGATTTTTGCAAGCTGACTCCTCTGAGACTGAGCGGCGTGAAGGCGGCTTGTGCAAGAATGAAATCTTCGATGATGGGGTCGAGCTGTGACCAGTATCAGCTCGACCCATGTTTTAGATCTGGTAAGAAGGTTGGAGGAACTCACGAGTGGAGTTTGCACTTGGGAACATCGTATAATTGCCTGCTGCAGTGTTCCTCCAGTCAGATCATTGAGGTCCGCTACCGAGTAACCTTCGGTCATTCCTCCTAGCATCACATAATCCAGATCGTTTTCGACCTGTGTAGCTGATGGCGGCCTTCCATTGATTTGGTGCATCTTCTCAGCCACCAATGATGCTATGATCTCCTGTCTGACTTCTTTCGTCAATGGCGGTATCTTGAGCGTTTCACCGAAGATGTGTTTCGCGTTGAGCATAGGATGAAGGCTCGTACTGCTCGTTGCCGTAGCAAAGACTAGTACTCCAGGGGGTAAGGCGAATGGTGCAACCAATCGGCAGAAATGATCGGCGAGAATTGCGGGATTGGAAGATGAGTTCAGCTGCGGAACAGGCGTTCAGCTGTTATGCACGTAGGGCCTTTTGAAAGATATGACTGACCTCTGTCTCAGGCGACAACAAATCATCTAGTCCATCCAGTACCAAGCAGCAAGGTTGTCTCCGCGTTGCTTCTCTCAGCCACTCAGACATCGTTTCTTTGATGGACGCCAACCTCGCATCAGGATCGAGTTTGCCCACATCCTCTATCATCGCTTCTGTACAGCATATTATGAAGTGAGCTGGCTGAATACCTATTGGGGGCCCTGCAGCTCACCGGCTAGGATCGATCTATCCTTTCCCAGCTCTTCAGCCACCTGCATCGCGATGGTCGATTTTCCAGAGCCCTTATTTCCGAGCAATAGCAGAGGGCGTAGTCCACTTGACGATGAATCTGCACGAGAAAGGTATTGGACGGCTTCCTGTATCAATAGGTCACTTCCGGGTAGTCGACGTTGGGTCGGGATTGGAGACGAGGCTCTATGGCACCAAATTGTCCATTGGGTTAGCGATTGCTATTGTGAAGATCCAGCGGTTTGAACAGGCCAGAAGTGTTGTTCGAACTTACAAAGTCCAAGCGGCCGTTCTACTTTTACCACTTCTACTCTTTGAAGCATTTCCAAATGCCGCTGAGATCCTGACTCGTCCCCAAATTGATTCCCACTCTTCTGTCACGCCGAGCAGTGTGACACATCTATCTGGCATTTCATCCCAAACCACAACCGTGGCTACAGTTTCTTTGATGTTGACCTCCTGTTCTTCGGAAGAATCCTCATCCGGTCGAAGTTCCTTTACATTCATCGAAGAGATGGTGACCAGAGCTTCAGCACTCGCTTTGAGCTTGATTTTTGGTCGTAAGCGATGCAGTGTACGCTCAGAGCAAAGCACTATCTTGCCTCCCTTCGTTCCTGGTGGTGTCATAGGGGTGCCCCAAGAAGCAGCGATGTATGGAGGTATCAGTCGGACTTGCAGTCCTGCTGCACGTCTGGAAGTGTCGTTTGCACCGGCTGGATTTGAGGAGGAAGTGGGCTCGATTATCTGTCTTTCTTTCTGGACGTTGCCGTTCGATGATCTGGGTCTAGGAGCGACGTATATCTCAGTGTCTGGGTTGATGAGGACGGCATCTTTCGGTCCACAGCTAGGATTTGTGTCATCTAGATTAAAATTGGAACCATGAGCGTCCAAGTCAAGAGCAAGGTGTCGTGGTAGGAGCACCTACCGACTCGTATTCGAATCTTCGTCTTCCCAGCAACCCATGCATCGATCTCCTGACCTTTTTGCGCTGCCCGGAGCTGTGAGAGCAAATTGTTCTCCAAGAATGAAGCATGTTGTTCCTGTGCGGATCCGGCCCGTTCAGCTAAGCTTAACCGACAGTTCTACGATAGCTAATGACCTACCAATATCTCCCAATCATCGGACGTCAGAGGAGTGACAGATACGGATTTCGCTTTGGTCGGATTATGTATGACACTGATCTCAACCTAAACGCCCAATCCAGCCAGTAATGAGCTGCGTTTCGTTTGCTCCTCGATGATGGAAGCTAAGCTCACGAGTGTCCCCTCCATCCATCCGAGAGAGAGAGCAACCTCCGGATCGATCTCTATGCTCTCGACCCCTCCTCCTGCCTGGGCAAGCGACGAAGAAGCTGCCAGACCCGACCATCCTAGGTAAGCAGGCCTGGGCTGCCTTTGTGTACTAGATGAAGGAGAGGAAGATAGTGGTGAGAGGTGCAAGACAATCGATTGGGGGCGCTGAATAGGCCGCATACCACTCGCAATCAGCTCGACAGTATAGAGACAGGTGTAGTCCGTGTCGTGTCGAGCAGCTGCGGGAAGGAGGTAGGTTGAGGAGAAACTCACGACTTGTTGTTGGGCCAGCTGAGCGAATAACGAGAGGGGCAAATGGATCAAGTTCGATCGCAGCGACCGATACTTGACCGCAGCTTTCCTCCCCATCTTGATACTGCTGAGTCAACGTGGTATGCAAAGGATTTAACCAATTATATCATGAAGATATGCGAGCAAGAAGAGAAGAGGAGGACGGACGAGGACAATTATCTGTTGGTGTGACCGGCAAAGCTAGTCGAATGATCAAGCGGTCCACGTGGTTCTGGGCTACAGTACGCACACCCACCTGGTCACCTTATCACCACCATGCACCACCATACACAACAGTTTCTCATAAATAGTGGCATGTCGTTGATCCGAAGTCGATATGGCCCACCCACTCCGTATTCCGTATTCCATGAAGGCAGTCCTTGTCTTGACGAATCTCACGTCAGCATAGTACAGCGCATGAATAGCATGCTGCATGTTTCTGCTTGTCATTGAAAAGGATACAGTGATATCGCTAGGTGGCTAGCTGACGTGAGAGGCTCGCGGCGATCTGGAGCAGAAGTCGATCCTCCTTTCCATAGGCATGCATCAGTGGCCTCGGTGCTGCAAACCTGATAACACCCTAGCAACGCAAGTCAAGCTTGAATCTATGTTCATCTCTGCTCTCCAAAAGCCCTCATATCGCATACGATTCTGGATGACTCTGGACCACAGCAAAACAACTTAGGTCTTCGACATACTCATTACGGTCCGTGAGCATCATGCGAGACACTGGCGCCAGCACGGCTCGTATCCAACTCTTACCTCGAGTCCCGCAAGAGATCCAGACTTGGATCCTCGATATCTTTGTTCACTTCAACTTCTCCTCACTCAAAGTGGCTACACGTATCGACGTATTCTTTCATCAGCGATACCAAGCGAAACTGTACCGCCATGTCTGTTTCAAACAAGATAATATCCAAGCCTTTCGAGACCTGGCGGAAATGAGCAAAGGCTACGTTTTGGACGCATCACTCGCGCCGACTCCTCAACAACGAGCTAGAGATAGGTTCTTATCCGTCTGTCGATCCATCATTCATCTCCGATTGCAGGACGAAGCATCCGGCGATACCCTCGCGAAAGCATTGGCACAATGCGTCCCACTCGATGCCAACCCGATCTTCCCCAACGTCAAGTACCTCATGCTCGGCGAGCGATTCATGCGATATCTCGAGAGGTGGAATCATCGCGACTACACCCTCGAAATGAACTCCAGGAAGGCGGTCGGTATCCTTAGCCGAGCTATGGATGTGAAGCATCTCGGCATCGATACCATCCGAACAACCGAAGCCAAATCGTTCGCACACCCAGAAGTCTGGAAAGTCGTCAACCTCCAGCGCCATTGGAAACTGCAGTCAATCACTTTTCACAACGATGTAGGTCCCGTTCGACTCATCTTCGAAGGTGTTCCGCTACACCGATACAGTCAGACCGATCCGTGGGAGACTTCTATGCTCCAGTTGGCAAAAGACAAATCCACCTGGGAGGTCGGATCGAAGGTTGAAATCCTCAATCAACGGCCCTATTCGGTCGACACCTCGCTCTTGCCCCGAGATATCGCAGAGCAAATACAAGTATATGTGGGAGATAGCGATGATGGATACGGTCCTTGTATCTGTTGTGGTGAACACTTGATTGTGTCTGATTCAGATGATGACTGATTGAATCAGATTCCAAGCGATGGCGGATGTCGATACATTTACCATACTCCTCTTAGTGAGAGGAATCACCGTACCATTTGGCACTGTACCTATAGACATGGCTAAAGCAGTCATTCAGGTGCTTGCGATGCACGCTTGACACATGGCTGACCGTACACTGATCGATTCCCTTTGGGTCGTCTGGGCTATATATGGCTGTAGCAACTTCGTTGTAGTGGGTAGTTGAAAGTAGGGAGAGGCGAAGTGTAGTGGCGGCAGTCCCCGCCAACAGCTTCTCCACCTCTTTTGATTCTTACATATATCGAATTTCCGACCTGAGAGAAGTCGCCGGGATGCATGCATTGCGAGTGCAAGAAGCATGTGGCCGTGGTAAACCGACATCGGAGCATTTGTCGAGCGTGAACGACTTTGTGACGTTAGTGATGTGCAGGGTCGCTACAAAGAGAAGCGCTTCCCTGTCGCCTCCTATCCCCCTTCCATCCTCCTCCACGGTCAGCTGCAACCTCAAAAGACATCGGAGGGGCATAGCTTCAACGCGCAATGTGCAGAGCGTGAGAGAGCAACTTTGACATGACTGCGCAGACAGAAGGAGAACAGACACAACGTTGCATCTCATGCTACGACCTTCAGAAAGCCCCTCCAGACCCAGTTTTCGACTAAATAGATTACAACTTGTCGTAGTAGTAGTCAAGGGGAGGTACCTCAGGCTTAAGACCCTTCCTGGTTCGAATCGCAACAGCCAAAGCTGTAAAAATGAAAAAAATGTATCGAGATTTAGCGGCTTGTAAGTGGAAAGAAGGCACATAACACTCACCATTGGGCTTTGTGCCACTTTCAGTGGGATTTCCTGAGAGGGGCTCCCAGTGGTCGAACACCTTTTGACGTTTCCGAGCATCAGCACAAGTTTGGAGACGTTTTGAGACGTTTTGAGAAGTGTAGAGATCATCGAGGACGGGTGGGGAAGGTGAAAAATGTATAGTGAAAAAAAACGCCACTCACGGCTTGAGGGAAGGCCTGACCACCGGTAGCGGCTCGGAGGTCGGCGTTGAAGCCGAAGGACTCGGAAATGGGGAGGTAGGCCTTCATGGTGTACATGGGGGTACCAGGTCGCTGCTCGGAAGAGAAGACGTGACCTCGTCTTACGTTAAGACAAGACTGGAGGGACAAAGGACCCGTTAGCGACTGACCCGCGTCACGCCACAACGTGCTTTATCAGGTACTCACGTAGACACCACCCTGGGCAGACTCGGGAACAGCGATCTCGACCAAGTAGACTGGCTCCTGGAAGGCAGGAGAGGCGAGGTGCTGAGCGGCGTAACATACTCGTCGAGCAGTGGGGATGATCTGACCACCACCTCGGTGGATGGCATCGGCGTGAAGGGTACAGTCGATGATGTTGAATCTGATACCTCGCATAGGCTCATCGGCGATACCACCCTCCTTGGAAGCCCACTGGAAGGCAGCGACACAAGAGTCCTTGATTTCGTTCATGAACTGAACACCCTTGGAACCGTCGAGCATGATGTTGGGACCGGTGGTGTCGGGACCGAAACACCAGATCTTTCGGGCATCGGTGACGTCCCAGCCGTAGGTGTCGGCAAGGTATCGAGCTCGGGTCTTAGGGTCGTCTCGAGGAGCGACACGGCCCTCCTCAATGTCCTTGGTGAGCTCCTCGTCGAGAGGCTCAGCCTTGACGTAGAGTCGGTTGTGCTTGTTCTGGGACTTGGAAAGAGCGACCATGGAGGACTCGGCAGTGACGGTCTCTCGGTAGCCGACGACGGGGTCGGACTTTCGGAGAGGGACACCGGCGTGGTCGTTCTCGAGATCGTTCAGACAGATTTCCAAGTGGAGCTCACCGGCACCGGCGACGATGATCTCACCAGAGTCACCCATCCAGGTCTTAACACAAGGGTCGGACTTGGAGAGTCGCTTAAGACCCTCGACAAGCTTGGGGAGGTCGGCAGCGTTCTTACACTCGACGGCGACCTGCACGACGGGGGAGACGGAGAACTTCATGACTCGCATGTTGTGGGCGGTCTCGGATGTGGTAAGGGTACCGGACTTGAGCAAGAACTGGTCGACACCGACAAGACCGATAATGTTACCGGCAGGGCAGTCCTCGATAGCCTCGGTAGATCGACCCATCATAAGGACAGTTCGCTGGATAGACTTGATGACGGAGTCCTCCTTCTTGCCGGGAACGAAGTTGGGGCCCTGAATTCGGACCTTGGGGCCGGAAGAGACGGTACCGGAGAAGACTCGACCGAAAGCGTAGAATCGACCCTTGTCGGAGGTGGGAACCATCTTGGAGACGTAGACCATCAAGGGACCCTTGGGGTCACAGTCTCGGATACCGATGGCGGACTCGTCGTCCATGGGACCCTCGTAAAGAGTCTCGACTCGGTATCGCTGGGCGGTAACGGGGGAAGGAAGGTTGATGACAATCATCTCAAGAAGGGAGTCACCAGCGGGAAGGAACTTCTTCATGACAACCTTGAGGAGCTGCTTGCCCTCGAGGTCCTTCTCGTCACCGATAAGCTTGAGTTCGAGCTTCTCAAGAAGGGTGGGGATCTCGTCCTTCTTGTAGTTCATGATCGAGTCGAAGAGTCGGAAGATGGGGTCGAGGACGAACATGTTGAAAGCTCGCTCACCACCACCAGCGGCAGAGGTGGACCACTTCTTGGTCTTGGCGTTGAAGTAGTTGTCACCCCAAAGCTTGGGCATGAGCTTGTTCTTGTCTACACCGAACTTCTTGGCGTATCGGGCGGCGAACTGTCGGAGGGAGAAGGCCCAGCCGTGGAGACCGGAACCGAAGGCGACGGTACCCTGCTCGGGGTAGACCTGGGTGTCACCGAGGACGGGGTCGTTGTAGGTGGAGATGATGACGTTGACGGACTCGATGGTTCGGCAGAAGGACTGGTAAAGGTCCTCCTTGGAGACCTGGAGCTCGAGAAGGGCTCGGTCAACCTTGTTGATGATAAGAACGGGCTTGACTCGTTCAGCAAGGGACTGTCGGAGCACAGTCTCGGTCTGGACACAGACACCCTCTACACAGTCGACGACGACAAGGGCACTAAGTGAAGTATAAATCGATTAGCACTGGCGTACTTTTGATCCCTTGCACAATATCGCGCCACTCACCCGTCAGTGACTCGAAGAGCAGCAGTGACTTCGGAGGAGAAGTCGACGTGACCGGGGGAGTCGATCAAGTTGACCAAGAATTCGTTGCCATCGGTCTTCTGCTTGACATCGGCGACATCATCCTTGTCGAGGGGGAAGTACATGGAGATGGCGGTGGACTTGATGGTAATACCTCGGTCAATCTCGTCCTGACTATTGGGCGATGAACATGTGGAATATTAGCGCTCCGATGTCGCTGGAAACCACCGTCGGGGATATCCGCCACATCTCCGCGGCTACCAAATTTGCCTCCAGTCCCATGCCTCCTTTCATGCTCCGACCGCTTTCCCGCAAACTCAAGAAAAAATCACTCACCGAGTGTCCGTGAATCGCATCTCACCGGCCTTGGCGGAAGCAATGATACCAGCCTTGGAGACAAGGGAGTCGGTAAGGGTGGACTTTCCGTGGTCGACGTGGGCAATGACCGACATGTTTCGGATGTTGGTGGGCTTGTCCATGAGGGCCCTATGAAAGGTGCAGGACTCAGTCAGTCCCGAGCTTCCCCCCAAAGTTCAAACAAGCGCATCAACTTACCTGATCTCGTCGACGGTGAAGCTGAAGAGCTCATAGTCAGCATGATTGTCCTCAGTATCCACAGTCTACGACCCCTGCATCGGCGCGCCCCAAATCTGACGCCCAGTGTTGAGTCACCCTCCGCCACCCATTTTCACGTAGTTTTGGCGATCGACGTGGCGGCCACCACCCGTTCGACAACATCTTCCGTCCCTCTCTGACCACTCCGATGCATAGCAATGTTGAGCATGACTCACTTAACCTATCATACAAAGAACACTGATTAGTCATGATTCCCCATCTCACAGCGGCAACGTTTCCGAGAGGTCATGATTGAGGGAGATACTCACCATTTTGACGGATTTTTCGGTGGGTTAATGCGCTAGGCTGGAGAGTACAAAAGGGTATGGAGAAGAAAAGAGGATTATAATCAATAACCACTCTTGTTGAGAAGGGTTTGGGGTTAAAGGAAGAGGAAAAGAGAGAGGGTCTCAATAGGATGATAAATGATAAAGAAATCTTCGCCTCTGCAGCGGTGGAGTACCTTGTGGTGGGGTTCGGTGGTGCATGCAGCGTGGTTGCCCTCTGAGTGATTGACCCTATTTAGAGAAAATTCTGCTGTAGATGCCTCTCCCGATACTTCAGGGTCATATCGCCGATTGGAGCAAAAGCTGTGTGGCATTCAGTGTTGATCCACCGTGGGAAATGAACATGGATCCGATTCCCTTGTGTTGTGGAGTTGCATTGATGTCTCAAGGGCGACACATAGAGAATTTCTCCAGTTTCTTCAAACCTCTGTCACGTCAATCCAGCTGTGTGTATCGTCTTGCGTACGAAGGTTTCAGCTGACGACCGCTACGTCGCGGATCCGATAAGAAGCACGTCGGAGAATGCAACGTGGGGGAGTGCCACGCCGATACATACAAACGAGAGTTTCAGCGCACGGACCGCTTCCGCGAAGTAGGTGTAATAGGTGTCCAACGTAATACGACTCGTCAAGTCTCGTGGCGCACCGATCCGTTGGACATCGTACTCCCTTACTGACTCGAAACGGCTCGTCATATCATGTTCCATGCTTTGTCATATGATACAGATGTCATACCCAGTCCTACATGCTTACAACAGATTGACGTATCTACTTCTTCTTAACCTTGCTTTTGCTCTTCTTACTGGCGGGTACAGGTGTATCGACAACTTCCGGCTCCGGATCGGGCACAAACTCAGGCTCCGGCTCTACGATTTCTACTTTCACCTTGCCCTTCTTCCCTTTGGCTTTCTTGCTCGCCACCTCTGGTGTAGCTGATACGCTTTCACTGCCCTTGCCTCTTTTGCGCTTTCCTTTGCCCTTAGGGCCTACTTCGAACTGTTCTTCAGCCCCTGCAACTTCCTCATCTCCTGCTTCCGCCACTACCTCAGGCTCCGGCGCAGGTACAGGCTCAGGCTCAGATTCAGGCTCGGATGGAATGACATGGCCGCCCAGCCATCCACCATTCGTAGCTTCCCACCATCCTTCGACCTCGTCCACCCCTTCGGCATGTACGTCCTCCTCGCCACCGAGCCACCATCCACCTTGGTCGTACATGTATCTGTTTGCTAGTAGTGCTTCGATGCTTTTGTATCCCTCCGCATTGGCGTACGGTATCATCGTTGTTGGATGCCGATACTTTGCTGGCAATCCTGTAAAGGGGCATATAGGGGGCCGTCGAACTAGGTCAGATAGACGCAGCACCCGAGTCAGCGTTTTCCGGCAAATACTGGTGTAGATCCTGAGATTGCAAAAGCTCCACTCACCGATAGGTCTATTTCGAGCGGGGATATAGGTCACCTCTTCCCACTCCACATGATCTCCTAACACTATCTTGAGCTCAGCCGGCAAACCGCCCGGAACTTGGGAGAGGATCAGATAGTTTCTCGTGTACTGAGACGTTTCGTCCACGGGAGCTGGCTCAGCAGCTTGCTTGGTACCGCTTAGCGTTTGGACCACTCGATCACTGCTGCCGGCGGTAGTGGGACCCGACGATCCCGCTACGGCAGGCTGTTTCGAAGGACCGGCCTCGGCGTTGGCGGTGATTTCCGTTTGCGTTGGCACTTTCCTAGGTACGGCTGTTGAGCTATCGTCTCCTGTCGCATGAGTCGGTGAGGCTGGTACAGCGTGCGGTTCTACAGTCGTACCTGTGGATGGTAAAGGAGCAGGCTCAGTGTTCTGGTCCTTGATGCCATCTGTGGTGATCCTGTCTGATGGCCTAGCGATGGGATCAGTCGGAGCTCCGGTACCAGGGGTCCCAGAAACATTGACGTCTGCTGCACCATCGGTTTGACCCGGCTCTGGATCAGTCGCAGTCCCGACCAAGGGTGTCGAGGGGAGAGCAGCCGTCGAGGCGGTGAGGGCAGAGACCTGGCCAGAAGGAGAGGCTTGAGTGGCTTCGACTTGCGGGGAACTGACGTTTCCATCAACTGGTACTTCTGTGTTCTGAGACTCGATCTGGGCTAGAGTCGTAGAGCCTGTAATCGATGAGTCGAGGGTATCGTGCTTCGCAACGGCTACTGCCTTGACGATCTCAGGGCCTGTCGCAGCCTCGTCCTTCTGCTGCTCCACCTTCTGGCCATCTGCTTTGTTTTCAGGCGCTGTCGTCGACGCCGCTGACTTCGATGCTGTCTTCCCCTCCTCCGCCTTTTTCTCAGCTTCTACGACTTCGACAAGCCTATTCACCGTTCTTGACACCCAGGTCCATCTGGGTCCCTTGACCCTCTTTCTTCCCACTCGTCTCAATTCCCTCTTCTCATCTTCTTTCTTCAGCCAGTCTCTCAGTGCCTCCTTATTACGCTCTTCTTCCTCCAGAGCAGCTGCTATCAGCTCGTCCTGAGTCATACGTCTTTGACCCCTCACTTCGCCCGTCTCGTGCTGTGGTCTCCGACCCTTGTTTCCCCTCGCAGCTTTTTCGGCTGCTTCTCGAGCTTTGATTTCTTCCTCCGTTTTCAGCGTCGAGGCACGTAAGTTACTACGTCGTGCTTCCGATCGGCCTAATCGCTTAACCTCACGACGTTTTCTTCGCAGAGCAAGCATCAATGTGGAAGGAGCCATTGACGAGGGGTCGAGAGCTGGATCTAGGAGGGCCAAGTCGGTCTCGGTGAGAGAGCTGACTGTAGGCTCGGCGGCCTTCTTCGATTTCGGCTGGTTTGCGAGAGGATTATAGATTGCCTTGGATTTGCCTTTGGCCTGTTCATTGTGAGGAATCATCAGTCAGAACAAAACATAGACTGTCTCAGAGAAGATCAGCTCACCTTCTTGCGCTCCTCTCGCTGTAGAGCCTTTTCAGTAGCTTCCTCATCCTCTTCTACTTCTTCGTCCGTGTCCGCGAATTCGTCCAAGAACACATCTCGTTGTTCCTCTGCGGCGGTCAATGAATAAATCAGCTGTACTACCCCATAGGGGAATTGTTTCGTGACAGCTTACGAGGCGCAGCAAACTCCTCATCATCTTCGACTTCAGCAAACAGCTCGTCTTCGTCTTCTTGATGAGCTTTCTCGAGCAGCTCTCGCATGCTATCACATGGTTACTATCTATCAGTACGGTAGCTCAAGTTGGATAGAGGTAGCCCGAAGTGATGACATACCGGTTGCCCGCTGTGCTTCGCTTCGCCCGACCAGCCGTAACAGTCTCGTAGGCTGACATGACGGCAAGGGTAGCAGCCTCGAGGCTGATCTTCCAGGCGTTGACAGTGTTGATAGGTGGACATATATGGCAGTTCTACGACCATGAAATCTCCCTGCTGGGTCTCTTCGTCATGTTACGCTACGCGTCCACCAAAACATTGGGATTCATGGTTCCGGTGATAATCCACGTGGCTTTAGCATGGAGCGCAGATCGGGAAATGCCACGTGCCGGACTATCTGACTCGAGCTTGATGATGGCGGCCAACCGACTTTTTCGTTAATCGTCATACTCAGCCAGACCGTCTATCCACCTATCCTATATCTTCCGATTGATATGTCTATTTCACTTCACTGTTCATCCTGTCCAACCAACAAAAGACAGCTATAATGTCCACACCGATCTTCCTGCCCCTTATCGACCCCTCGGGATCGACCCTCCTTCCTTCTCTCGCTCTTCTCGGGCCTTTGCTCATTCCAGCGGGTCTCCTTCGAGCCGTCCTCCCGACCCTTCCGGCTCAGGCAAAATACTATGTTCAGGCAGAGAACAGCGACGAAGAACTCATCTCACTGCTAGACGCTGGTGCTTTGAGAATAGTGGTGTCGCTCCCTCAGTTCAAGCAGCTTGATGGTCAGGTACCAAAGGAGAGGCTTATCGTCAAATTGAACGAGGAGGAACTTGCATCTGTCAAGGAAGTCGCTGAGCAAGTGACCGGTATCTACGTGGTATCAGCTACCGCTCACACCGCTAAATCACTCGGCCTCTCCAACATCGACGTATTCCTCCAGCACCCTTCACCCAGCCCTGCTGGCCTCCTCGAAGCGATCAAATCATCAAGGCCGTCAAGCTATGTCATCCCTACCGAAATCCTCGCTGCTTCACCCAAATCAACTTCTACCCACCTTTCCATTCCCGAAGCTTTCCTCGCCCCCATCGTGTCGGACAGACCCGACGGACTGTTCCCAACTATCGTTTCATCCTCCACCCACTCCTCAAAACCTCTCGGCTTAGTATATTCCTCGAAGGAATCAGTAGCCGAGGCCATCTTGACTCAGAAGGGAGTATATCAGTCCAGAAAACACGGTCTCTGGAGAAAAGGAGAGACTTCCGGCGCTGTCCAGGAGCTCGTCTCTGTAGGTCTCGACTGCGACTCCGATGCTCTCGTATTCAACGTTGTCCAGCACGGCTCGGGCTTCTGCCACTTGCCTCAGTCCACTTGCTTTGGCGGATGGTCAGGCCTCGCCAAGCTTGAGGACACTCTCAATTCTCGATTGGCTTCAGCTCCCGAGGGAAGCTACACCAAGCGACTGTTCACCGACGAGAAGCTGTTGAGAAGCAAGATCATGGAGGAGGCTGAGGAGCTGTGTGATGCGCAGACCAAGGAGGAAGTTGCGTTCGAGGCCGCCGACCTGGTGTATTTTGCCTTGGCACGATGTATTAGCAAGGGTGTGTCATTGCAAGACGTCGAGAAGGCCTTGGACAAGAAGTCGTTGAAGGTCACGAGAAGAAAAGGTGATGCTAAACCCAAGTGGGAAGCGAAGATCAATGGCGAGCCGATAAAGCCCGAAAGCAAGCCTACTGAACCCGTACCGAAGGCCTTCCCCGAAGTCGATGACAGCCGAATAAAGATGCGAACTGCCCAGCTCAACCAGCTCAACGCTGAAGAGCAGAAGAAATTGCTTCTTCGACCCGTGCTCAACTCCCTTGCAATGATTGACAAGGTCAAGCCTATCGTCGAGCGAGTAAGAAAAGAAGGTGATGCTGGATTGAAGGCCATGACCAAGCAATTCGACCGAGCCGACCTGTCTTCCAACGTTATGCTGCCCCCTTTCGCCACCCCTTCCGAAAACGAATTACCTCCCGACGTCAAAAAGGCCATCGATGTTGCCTACGAGAACGTCAAGACCTTCCACGTCGCGCAGAACGAGAAGGAGCCTCTGGTTGTAGAGACCATGCCTGGCGTTGTATGCTCTAGATTCGCTCGACCTATCTCGCGAGTTGGTGTCTACGTTCCCGGTGGTACTGCCATCTTGCCTTCTACTGCTATCATGCTCGGTGTCCCTGCTCAAGTGGCGGGCTGCAAGACCATCGTCATGGCCACCCCTCCCCGACCTGACGGCTCCATTTCACCGGAGGTACTGTACGTTGCCAAGCTCGTCGGCGTAACGTGTATTCTCAAGGCCGGTGGAGCTCAGGCCGTTGGTGCTATGGCTTACGGAACGGAGGAGGTACCCAAGGTCGACAAGATCTTCGGTCCTGGTAACCAGTGGGTCACGGCTGCCAAGATGCTGGTACAAAACGACACGGATGCTTTGGTCGCTATCGACATGCCTGCTGGTCCTTCTGAAGTCTTGGTGAGTGCGCTGCACAGTGTCTGACTAGGTGCGGCTGTGTATACCCACAGCAATGCTGATTTGCTTCTTTTTGACGACAGGTCATCGCCGATCACACTGCCAACCCTATCTTCGTGGCGTCGGACCTCCTTTCACAAGCAGAGCACGGTACCGACTCTCAGGTGGTGCTCGTCGCTATCAACCTCACTTCTCAGCACCTTGCCGATATCGAGGAACAGATCGACATCCAGGCTAAGGCGCTTCCTCGAGTCGCCATCGCCCGAGAAGCCATCAAGAAGAGTGTCATCGTGCTTGTTGACAATGAGAAGGAGGCTATTGATTTCAGTAATGAGTATGCTCCTGAGCACTTGATCCTCCACCTCGAGGACGCCGAGGGCGCGGTCAAGAGCATCGACAACGCTGGCAGTGTCTTCGTTGGCGCTTTCTCGCCGGAAAGGTGAGTTAGGCCATTCATCTTCTGCGACCAGCAATACCCCACGTTGAAAGATTGGACGATCATTCAATATTTGCTAACACGACAAATGCGTGTGCAATCCGCAGCTGTGGTGACTACGCCTCCGGAACGAACCACACTCTTCCCACGAACGGCTTCGCGCGACAGTTCTCGGGCGTCAACACCCTCTCATTCCAGAAGCACATCACTTCGCAGCTTGTGTCAGGTGACGGTCTGCGAGTGCTTGGTCCCTCTGTCGTTCGACTTGCCGAGCGCGAAGGACTCGAGGCTCACGCTAATGCTGTCAGGGTTAGATTGGCTGAGTTGAGCAAGGCTTAGTGGGACATGTGGGATCTGGCCATAGATTAGTATAGTAACAATATGTATTGTTTTCGTTCCCATAACTGCTCTCTGTGGATCACCCAGTATGTTACTGCATAAGATTGAGCTGTGCATGCCGTGCGATGTATTTACATCTGACAAATGAAGGAGTCCAGAGACAATATCCGCTGATTCTGGTGACGCTGTGACGATCATACCCATACTGTACTGATTCACACAAAATTTACCACCCTCCCACACGATCACCGCATGCTCGGTATCCCCTCTCTACCTCGAGCTCATGCACCTGCCTCTTCTCACATCGATGAACGATTTTAGAAATCGGCATCAGGGTCTAAACGGGATGTCTTCGGCTTTCCGGTACCCCTACGGCGGACCTGCATATAAGTCTGCACTCCATGCCTTTTCGTTGCGATTGTCGTTCCTGAGCCGGAAGTCTCCTTGGTCCTGGACATGAAAGTTCCAGGAGCGCTGATGGAAGGGTCTGGAGATGTGCTGGTACTCGGGCGAGTACGGCTTGGAGGAGGCGGTCCGAACCGACTGGAGCCTTCGCTAAGGTCGATAATAGGTGGCGGCGGAGGAGGAGGCGGGGGAATCGGGGTGGTGGAAAGACGGGTCTGATCCGCAAATCGCGAGCTTGTATGCCTGGACGAAATGTATCCAGACCTCTTACCTGAAGAATGTGAATTGTGATTCTGGGAGGTCTTGGATGTCTTGAAGGTTCTGGACCTCTTGGTCTTGGACGTGGAATGACTACTATCGCCGCCATCCGATAGGGCCAACTTGGCCAGCGCCTCGCCGGCTAGTCCCAGGTATCCAGTGGTATCCTTGTAGGCACAAGATCTGCGGGTATGTCGAGGTTTGCTTCTAGATCTGGGAGGCTCAGTGCTGACGTGCGAACCGAATCGCACTGACCTGGCTGGTTCTGACAGGTCTGGATGTCAGCACACGTCACGTCATGTGGCCGACGACGACTGTACTAATGCGTGGAGGACTTTGGGGAACGATGCGCGAATTCTACTCCTTCACAACATTGTAGGATGCTCGTACGCCACTGCCTCACTCACCGGAAGTCGAATCACTCGGCGAGGATGCGTTATCGGGATATGCAGGTATGATGGGCATGGCGTTGTTGGCTCTTCTTCAGTGAAGCGATGTGTGATTGACTCGAGACTATAGCAGTGTGCAGGCCTGTTGGTCAGGACTGAATTCTCGATCGTTCATTATCATGGATAGCAAATGAGTGATAGGAATTATGTGCAGCAGCCAGTATTGCTAACCTATTAGTCGCTAAATGCAACGAACGGCAATGCCTAAATGGTGGACAGCTGATGACGACCTTCTTCCCACCTGCTGACCGTCCTGCGGAGCTCAGTGAAGTCATCCTTTCTTGCACCGAATCAGTTGTATGCTGAAACATATCCTCTATACCAAAGGAAGTTGAGCGGACGAGAACAACACGTTTTCAGCCGACGATAACTATGTGGTCATTAGATCATCGACTTCAGCATGTACTGGCTGATGAAGTGTCGGAACGCGATGTCCCTCGCCTCGCTCTGCCGGACAGATTGTACGAGTAGCGCTCATAGTCCTTCCGCTTGAAAGATAGACAGACTCATCTCATATTCGCTTGAAACGTGTATGCTTTAAATCATTTCGTACAATTGCACAAGTATCTCCCTCCGCTCCGCCCAGTCCAATTTCAATCTACTCCGCGCTGATAATGTCTGCGAATCCTACACCTAGAGCGACCTGTACCAGCCCGTCCAAGTCCCCATGCCTCGATCCCCAGATCGTTATTGGATCGAGATCTAGATCTTATTTCCGCCTTTCATACTTGACTGGTGCTGACTAGGCCGCACCGCAGCGTATCGCTGTGTCCCGTGACTCCTCGTCTCCACAACAGTGCCAGGCAGGGACTTACGTCTGCCGCTCGACAAGGCAGCAGACCAGCCCGTGGCTTTGCCGATTCCCAACTTTGATGGTTTAGGGACGGGTGCATCATCAACGCTAGTCTCCTTGGCTGACTCGATGATGGAAACTGCGGTAGCGGTGCCACCTTCGGTAGCGGTACTGGGACCGGGGGGCATGGACAAAGATGGTGCCTTTGAGTGCCCTCGCCTCGACCGAGACTGGGCGTCTGACAGTGCAGCGGATTCAGTCCGCGTTGTGGCGATCGCCGTACCGGCCAATCCCAAAAAACCCTTTGTGTCCGCGTAACTGGCAGATCCACGGCGCTGAGCAGGTTTGGATCCATTTCTGAATGTCAGCTCTTTCAGTTGACCTTTGGAATTAACCACCGTCCTTGCTGTGGATGATGGCGAGGTTCTCTTCTCGTCCGCTGTGATAGCTGCGAACGTAGATTCGCTGTCAGTACCAGTAAATGACCTCACAATCGTCTGGCCACATGTCATGTGGACAAGGGCTCCTATCCTCTCTTCCATGCAGGAGAAGCGGGTACTCACTCGACGCGGCATCAGAGCTCGGAGATGCGTCATCGGTCGCAGAGGCTTCAGAAGCAGGGGCCTCACTTGGGGGTGGGACGTTCTTGCTGTCCACTGTGGCTGTAGTGGACTCTTCCGCCATGCTGAGTACTAGTAAATGGACAACTGGATAGGGATGGTAGACCTAGGGGTCAGATGTCAGGTGCGACGATAATGCGGAAAGATTCTCTGTAAATATGCAGGATCAACAAGACAGAAAGTAAACGCTTTTGGGGCTATATATCTTCCAGGGCGGGACTCAGGATCGACGGTGTACAGTCAACCAATTGACAGATGTATGCTGTAGAATTGAACGATCGAGGCGTAGTTGGCCCTCTACGCTACTGATACAGGCTTTGCATGTACGGTCGGAGATAAGGTGTACTGTACTGCATCGCTCACTGCTCTCATCGAAGTCATTTCTCCCCAAGGATCTGACAAAGGACGCTTCATAAACGCGCAGAAATGTTCGCGTGGCGAGACTCGGGCTCGAGCTCCAAGTCTGCTGGATTTACAATCATTCTTCACTCGACGATGCTTCTGTGAGTGAAGCGCGAGTCATCGCTGCAAGCGACTTGGATAAGTCCGACACTAGCAGGTAAAACGGATGTGAGAAGCAGTCGGCAAGAGCAAGTATTTCCAAGACGGACTTGGAGCACACATGAAAGGATTTACATACAGGATGCTGACGCCGGCTCATCATGGAGGGTCGAGCGACGACAGTGAGTCGCTCATCAAAGGTTGCCCCCTGATGCTTCGTACACTCAGTCAGAGTCATTCGCTATTCATCAAATCCCTCAAAAGAGTAGCCGTCAGCTCCATAGGTCTGAACACGGTCTGCACTCCCTGCGGAATTGTGATCTCGATCAACGTCTGATATGCATCACGGAGCATAGCCTCATCTTCCCCGCGACCGAAGCGGAGTCTGATCTGTTCGATGGATATTCATTACTGTAATGCATGGAATGAGAAGCTAGCCAGCCACCAAATCCGCACAAGGGGCCCAGAAAAGAACGGACCCTCTGTTGTACGAGTACACTAATGCTTCTCAGCTCTTGCTGCGTCGCCTCACGTATTTACGTCCAGAAGTGCTCCCAGATATCTCAGCGGTTAGCCCACCAAACAGAGATATTCTTTTCCTGGAAGTGGTACTAGTATCGGTCTTCCTAGACTTGTTTGAGTGTGAAGTTGCACTGCCTGAAATAGATCGGCGTCGAGCCGCCGCTTCACTCGACGCACATTCCTGCCGACTGGCGGATTCCTCTAGCGAGTGCGGGTATGAGTGCGAGTACGGATGTGAATCCGAGGTCTTGTCGTCATCGAAGGTGAAGTGTGCTGTCGCTGTTGTCGTCTGCGTCGAGCCCTGCTTGCTGTTCGTGGTGGCAGTGCCTGAGGTCGAATACCGACGAGCGCTCCCAATAGTCTGTTGTCGGCTTGTCGAAGGACGAATCCACCCCTTAGTCTGCTTTCGATGGGACCCCCCCTTCTCCCTCCGCTCTTTGCGGTCCTCTGATACATCTGCAGGAGCAATAGTGTCCACATGGAATGCCGGCTCGGCTGGACTTGCTGCCGTGGTTTGCGTATCAGGCGGCGTGTCTGCTATATGACAGAGGTCGTTGAGACTCGAGGCGAGTGCCTCTTCTTCTTCTCCACCTTCGGAAGCGTCTCCGGTCCGAGCCGCTTCGACATACGGGGTGAGAATCTCCCTTGGAATTGTAGAGGTGTGTGTGGGGAAGGAGACATCCCTATTCGATTCTCGCGACGATCGAGTCCCGACCTGACGCCTTCTGGTCGTTCCATTGGTCAACACGGATCCCCAAAAGCCAGGAGACGGCTGTATCTTCCTCTTTTTCTCTTTCTTAGGTCCCCTGTAGAGATGCTCTCGAGCCGTGAGACCAAACCCTGTAAGCTGATCGTGCGCGTACTGTCTTCTGCATTCTTCGGGACTAGCATTACGCCTATTGATCAGGGTGTTCATGTGTACTCGAGCGTCCTCGTTGAGGTCTTCCGTGAGAGTACGGAATTCTTCCGAGAGCGGAACGGGGTCATACTGACTCGGCTTGAGGATACCCTTTGGGCGCGACGGTGCGGATGACGCATGTGAGGCGTCGGTGGACTGGGCTTCTGACATCGATACCACTACAAGCTTTCTCGATGATCACGATAGATGAGCACTCTTGTTCGTTGGTATGTCGTATGATGGAACAGTACCAATCGCCAAAATGGTCGACGATATCCGACGTAATGCTCAGTGAGCGCAGCAGCTAACAGCGAACACTGAGGCCGGAATTGCCGCTGTGGTGTTAAAGTGACGCCAGTAGACGAATTTCAGATCGAGAGACGCAACAACTCAGACAAGGGGGATGTCATTCAAAGGATGATCAAGCATGCTTCGGTCTAGGGAGATTGGCACACCTACTCAAAAGGCTGATCTGGAGGCACTGCTAAATGTGGGGTCTTCATCACTCGAAGCTACAGCAACTGTGCCGACCAGCGTTGATTATCTTGTCCGAAAGACCATCCCCATGAATATCATGCATAATCCATGTTTTTTCCACCTGTATATATAGTACAATTACCACAGTGTGCAATATGTATATGTACAGAGATGTGACGCAAGAAACCATCTACTTTTCATTTACTGAAGCTGACGCTTCGCTTGTCTCGATCCATCAGCTGGCCATTTCTTACTCGGTCTTCGCCACGCGCCTCCTTGCACATACGTAGTCCCTGAGGAGCTATGTACAGAACTTGGTCGCCGACTACTTGATTCTGTTGTTTGTGTCACTATGGAATTCGAGCTCCAAGGACACTTTTGCTGAGAAGCACGACTGTTCCCAGTCTGCCTCGTTGTCTGGTCTACTGCGTCTGAACTCGATATCGGCCTCGGATATTCCCAGTCCGAGAAGTTGTCGTCCTCATCTTCAGGATGACCGTTTCCGGTAGTCCGGCCCTGAGAACGCTGAGACTCGGTTGGGACACAGTCGGCGGTATCCTGTACCCATCGGTTGATGTACCCAGACTTATCGTTGGTGTCTTCTCGAGAGCGAATGTGAGAGAATGGACCATCCCGTGTTCGTGCAGGATCAAGCGTCCCATCATTCCCCAAGGAAGGCACTCTCTGAGTCATTCCTCGGCCGAGCCCTGACCTGCTGGCGCCTCGCCAGCCAGACTTGTCCAAAAGCTCACTGGTCTTGTGGAAATCTCGCTGATCCCGATGGGGCAATTGCGGTAAGCTGAGCAGAGGAGGGGTGTTGGGGAAAAGCTCTCGGCGCGGGTTGTACCGATGTGAGGAGTTGTATTTCGTATGGACATTCGTAATGTAGGTGTTGAGGCAATCATCACATGCCCCTCCTGCACGCTTACCACCAAGCGAGGGATCGTACCAACTTGTGTGCCAGCATGTCAACCAGCTCTTGACCGAGGCACGGATCTCTGCATCGGTCATCATCGGTCCCGAGTCGGAGGAGGTGGGGAATAACGACATGGTTTTCATACTGGATCGTGTTGGCGGGCTGGATGTACAGGTGGGCGATTGATAATCTTCTTGGTCTGGCGGCGTGATAACGACCCCCTCCCGATGATATCCTTCCGATTCGAGAGGCTCCCGGCCGGGCGGAGGCGGAGGAGGATGAGGATCATTGCCTCCGATGCTGGCTATTACTCGTCCACCCAGCCTGGGGTCATGAGCAAAGTCGCCGGGGTCTTGTTCTCGAGACATGATCCTGAAAGCTATAGGGAGATATTAGGTCAAGTCATGTAAAAGTGGCTTCCTGGCTGAGTAGCGGGGGACTGAACGCTATCATTGAAGCTAGGGGATTGCGAGAGGGAAAAGCTTCGACTCGAGCTACGGTATGATATCCTGCGGAGCAGTTATATCGAAGCTCAGGCGTTGCTTCTCTGCTCAGCCAGCCCTCTGCATCACGCATAGTATCGTACGAGGTCAGTGCTCAGCGGAAGTCAGCGAGAAGCATTGGGCGCTTCAATGTCAAGCAAAGCAAAGCAAAGCAAAGAATGCTTTGTCTCCTAGTGGGCAGTGTCAACTCTGAAAGGAGCACTTGTAGAGGTCAGCAGAGGTTAGCCGTTACATTGAACGCCACAACATTCGTTTGGAAAGGAAGGGACTTGGCGGAGTAGTCCGGTCCCTCTACGAACCGTTTGAACCGTTTTGGCGCGTCATTGTCACCTCGATACTGCCCAGTACAATCGCGTATGAATGAATGAATATACACATTGCATTCTCTGACGTGCGTTTATCGAGCACGATCACAATCGATTATCGATTCATTTGGGCCCGCAAGAACCGGACGAAGAAAGAGAAGTCGCGTCATGAAACGTCACTCCGATCCGAAGAAAGCTGTGCTGTCGCTGTAACGGATTGCTGAGTGAAGGACGGAGATCTCGCTACAATACACCGCCTACCTATTCGCTACAATCCTAGGTCCAGGCTGTCCTGTGTGGTTCGTACAATGCTTGATTGCGCGATCGAGCGACCTACGTACCCTGAGCCCGAGCTCCGTAACTCGGCGAGTGTTCTTCGCGCTTCGAGACTTCTGACGATGCCAAAGGGATATAAACATCAACAACCCGTACCTAGCCCCTTGAATCGGGTCTAACGCGAACCCATTGTGCACATACACTCACGCGGTTGGTGGGTGGTGGGCGGAGTGTGGCATCAAAACCAGGGCTTCTCGAATCAAGGAGTGAGGCATTGATCGCGACGGGATTCTTTTTCAAGTTGAATGATCAACAACATATCATCTTCTCTCGGTGGAAACCAACACATCCCCTCTCCCACTTGTATGAATGGCGATTCACACCACCGCACCACACACTTTGTTCCATCGACACACAAGCTACATAGATTGGCTTGTCGAAGTGATGTTATCGTGAAGTGCAGCCCAGGAATCTGTGTGTAAGTGCGCAGAATGATGCATGCGTGTGTAAGTGTGCGCGCTGTGTGTGTTTGTCTGAGGGGTTGTATATATTGATGGTGATGGAGATCCGTGCGGATCAAAAGCAACTAACAACTGATAGCCAATACTGACGAGAAATCGAAAATCATACGCGTGGACCTCTTCTCTCAGTGTTTATGTTTAAGACACCATCACCTGGATCACCATCACCAACATCTGGTGGAAGCGTAAACAAACTAGTCATTGCGTATGTAATCGACTCTATCTGTATCATAGCGAGACCACTGCTTCTTCTTCCTTCTTGATTTCTTCTCTCTTTTAGAACACGCGATCAGGCTATCCTACCTATCTTTCTCATCATCGTTCATCTCACCGTGAGAGCTCGTCCTCATCTTGATCTTCGGATTATTACGATAGAACCCTCCTCCCAGGTGACTGATTTCGCGTCTCCTATCTTCCCCTTCCCGGGCGATCGTTCTCGCAGTGCTTAGTCGCGACTCTCCCCCTATCACCTCAAAGCTGGTCTCCAATACGAGGCGCAACTTGCCTATGGCAGCCCAACCTCAGCGGGGCGTACCCTCGTACCCCATCGGAAAACAATCTCAACAACAAGGCATGACCTTCCACCCTCCTCCGCACCCTCATCCTCATTCTCAACTCCAGGAACCGATCAATCCTCACACCTTCCAGCAACAGCAAGGCCAATGGACGAATATCTATCCTCCTACGCATCCACCGTCGATACCCTCCCAACATTTCCATTTGAAGGAACAATCGATACAGACTCCCGATACATCCTTCGAGTCGCTGCAAGAAGGTGAGGAAGTAGATCCCATTCTCCGCAATTTCCCACCTGCTAGCAGAAGGCGACGTAACGTCGCGCAGCCCACAAGCATGCCCACGTCCAGCTGCACAATACGAAAAGCGGCCAAATCGAAAGGCAAAGGAAAGCTTGCCACGTCAAAATCCAATTCTTCATCTTCTGCGGCGGTTCCTCGGCGAGTCGACACACATACCCAAGCACCGATCGTACACCGTCCCGAACCTGCACATGCAACTGAACAGATGACAGCGATCTTCCTTCCCGACCCTTATCAGCCGCCGATCCAGCTCAAGGGGCTGAACAAGAGCGGCCTTCTTCCTGCTCCACCAGGATCGATACTCGATGTCAATGATCTCCTCATCCTTCATCCACCCGCGCGAGAGACTCACGGACTGGGTCACACGAGTCAATATGAAATGTATACCTGTAGAGTGTGCTCAAAAACCTATGATGGTAAGAACGCGAGAAGTGTGGCGAGGAGACACCTTCAAGACAAGCATGGAGTGCCGCTGGCTGTGCAGAAGAGGAGGAGTCGGTGGGATTACGGTGAGTCAGCTGGCAAGGCTAGCGTGGCGAGTGACGGTCTTGAAGCTGACGTGAGCCTACAATTGCACAGAGCCTGATCGACCTAAGACCAAGAAGGATGCGAAGGAGCGAAGTCTGAAGAGCAAGCGAGATTGGGCCAACAGGAACCGGTAAGTCGTTCTCTTCACCCATTCGCTAATGCATAGCATGGGCTCACTTATAGGAGCTGGCTGTATCGATGAAACAGCCAAATACAGAAGCTCGAGCGAGCTCAAGCGCCATTTCTCGAGCGTTTCGGGCCAGAAGGTGTCATAACCCCTTGCGGCATGCGCCTCATCGCTCCCAAGTTCAAAGGACCGATCGCCCATTCAGCCAAACCAGGTAGCTATCTCGACGGTATCGGTGGAAACCTCATCATACCCGAGGACATCCTGCGCGAAGTGCAAATTATTCGCGATATTGATATTAGCGGGTCTCATCCCAGGTCTCCGGGGGAAGAAGCCCTGGAAGAGGAGGAGCTCTTGTTGGAAGAGACTCCCATCACCGCCACGGGGAAAGCAAAGTGGAAGGGCAAGAAGCAAGCTCAGAACAAATCCTCTTCGAGGACCACATCGCAAGAGGACACATCGACCAGGTCAATTACTCCGCTTATTGCGATCTCCGATGAGCGTCCTTCACTAGACGGTCATGATTCTCAGCTCCTTCCCAGCATACCAGCACAGGCCAACGCCTTCCGCCATGGAGTATACTTCCAGCAGTATATCCCCCAAATCTACGGCTGGCAAGTTGACGGTTCGTTCCAACCCGCTACTACACAGATAATCAACGGGCAGCATCCCCTGGGATATGCTACTGTCTATGGACCCGCCTCTCACGGTCAACAGCTCATACAGGAGCAATATGACCAACAGGACGACTACCACGATATCCGGCAGAGGGTTCAGTCCTTCGAAATCAACAAGGAAGAAGAGGAAGGAGAGATGGTGTATGACAAACGATTTCCTATCGACCCCTCTCTACAGGAAGATCAGGAATCCTCCATACTACCCTCCTCGCCAGAGGATATTGGACATTTGCCAGAACAACAATGGGTACCATCACAATCGTGGGAGACTGCCCAAAGAGATTCACAGGCGATACTTGAGCCCGCTCTGGACCTCTCACAGCGGTGGCATGGCCTTTTACTCACCAGCACCGGGTGGGGCTCAAGCGACGGAGGATCAGACATCGTTACAGACCAAAATGCACAACAGGAGCGGGTCAAGGAAGGCAGTGTGGGGACGGAGGGCGAGGCCGTTGCAGCTGAGAGTTTACTCAACTTGCATAGTACGCCTTTAAGGGGTCCCGAAGAGCGAGGAAGAAATGAGATCCAGCTTGCGAACGCTCAAGCCGATATCGTCTCTACTACACGCTCAGAGTCGAAGTCTGCACTCGGGCTCAGGTTTGGCCAAGAGCTTTCTTCTTCCACCTCAAGCTCCACGACCACCGCGATGACGGCGAAAGACCCCGTGACGAAAGCCACCGATCACGAAGGCTCCGAACCGACTTCCGGATCCGTTTTGACCAAGGGCCATTCCGACAAGCTACTCGCAGCTCCACCCATCACCTCCCCAGCTCGACTAACGACACTCACTCGCGCGGGTCGAGCGTATTCCTTTATCCAGCCTTTTCGAGACCCAAGACCAGAAGTCACTCGATCCTTGTCGTTCGACCATCAACCGATTTTCGGTCAGTTGGACGACGATGATCCGTTCACGCTTCCTGATACCCCTGTACACGCGATGACGAGCAGCAGTACCAGGCCATCCAGCGCAGGTGGGACCGGCAGCAGCTCTTCGGACCGTATAGCTCGCACACCGGCTTCGTCGGCGACGCGGAGGAGCAAGAGACATACCATTGCCTTGCCAAGTCCGTCGCCATTTGCTTCTTCTCGCCATTTCTCCTTGTCATCTTCTTCCGCCTCTGTGCTGAAGAAGAGGAAGGACGCCCCAACATCCCCTTTTGCCAACCCTGCCCCGAACAGCAAATCTGGACCCAATACCAGTGATCGCTCTCAGCTACGATCCGCTCTCAAGCCGATATCGACCAACGTCAAGCCGAACTACAGCGGCGCTTTCGCGACACCCATCAAATCAGCCGCCTTCGGAAGCGCCAGCACGCAGGCAATACCCCAGTCGCTGACGCGAGAGTGGCTGCAGCTCTCATCACCGTGCAATGCTGATGCCGCTGCCTCGCTCGGGCTGGTGCCGACCCATCTGGCACCCGCCACTCCAGGGCTGAGAGGTGTCATTGGTGCTGAGACCCCTGAGATGACTATCCTGGAGGCTAGGGCGAAAAAGAGGAGGGGAGAAGCTACGCCTGGGACTAGTGTCGGGGTGGCGCTTGGGACGGGGTATAGGAGGTGATGTGCTTGATCGGTCAGGGTTTTAGCTTGGGAGGGGATGGAAGAAGGCGACTGAGTCCAGATTTATCTATCTATATCCATCAACTTGGGAACGGATCGAAAATGGGGGATCGCAGTTGACTCCGGTGACGAATGGCGAGGATACACCAAACAACATGGCGGATCACGAACGACAATCAACTCGATGATACCACCCCCGATCTGCGAAGTGATAAGGATGATCAGGGGAACCTCTACAATGGCTAGGAGTATAGGCGTGAACATGGGTCGCGGTACCAGTATGTATGTAGGATAGGCGGAATATATTTTACTGTAGATATGGACAGTGATTATGATATTGAATAGTTCGGGGGTAACGTTTATACGGCGCGGGAGTGTACCATTGCAGTTAGGGTCGGCTCAGACGGGACATTACTCACCCCGTTTATCTTTATCAAGCGAAATGTATATGACCAATGTCATCGGAGAGTCTGAATCACCCTCACAATCACGATTCGCAGGAGTAAGTTACTCAAGTACCGAACCTGTCATCGGGTCTCTGGTCTCTCTGGGTTCTACAGTACGAGTACAGTACAGTACAGTACATGAGATGCCACTCCACTCGTCCAGGAGTCCAACACAGTCGCTGTCATGCTGTCATGTGCACCGCAACATGCCCCCTATCCAACTACAAACTGCATTGTCATGTTCAATCTTTTCCCCTCAATGCATCGATCGTATATGCAAATGCAATTCATGCAATGTACTGTAGCACAAATGAGCGAGTGCATTATCCACCCTGCGTTATTAATCCCGTTTTTTGCCCGAAAAATAAATCATGCATGATTAAGATAAAATGACTAGATAAGATAGATACTGGAGATACTCTATGCGGTGTAACTGACTACTACAGTCGTATTGATACAAGATAATTATATTGAATAGATCGATAGATAGATGACCTAAAACAAAGATCCGTGGAAACCCCAGTATGCGGGCAGGCAGTCTTCCTCGCTGTGCCAGTACCGATGACCTCAGCAAATGAATATGAACTGTTGTAACGACAACAAGCGTTGAACCGACCACAACTACGCCTACGCTCCGAGCGTCTCTTCGAAGAAATCGATACTTGTTAAACCCCTCATTGAAGATTCGTAATTTGATGCTTCGCGTACCGCTTTTTTGGTGGCGTGCAGTAGTTGAGTAGGGCCGCATACTATTATTGCACAACAGGAAGGTGACATTGACTTGTATATCAGCTTCCTCCTCGATTCGTGATATGGATCATCGAAATCTGTCCGAGTGCTTGGGTCCCACTTCGGCAAAGGGCTAGACCCTTACATGGCAAGCAAACAGAGAATTTTCCCCCAGGTCATCGCATATGACCCACTCACCAGAGACGTTCATACACCCCACACAAGCGCCCGCATCCTCCTCCACAATCTTCTTCAGATCCGCCCTCCCGCGCCTCCAGCGGATCTTCTCCGCCGCGTCCGCCATCAGCCCATACCTGCCCAATATCGTCGCTCGTTTCGGCAAAAACAGGTTTTCGTCCCTCGATTCCGTCATGGGCGTATTGGGTGAACAGGTCCTGCAGCCTTCGTCCCAGCTTCCTCTATTGTTGTTATAGTTGTCTTCGTTTCTGAGGTGTAGCAAGCGGGGTATCTCATGGTGTAATGTTTCGGTGAGATTCAGGTCCATCTCAGGCGGCCAAGGCTCATCGGAAGCATGCGACTTGGTCACAAAGACGTCGATCACTATGTTCATCGAGTCGGGCGGATCCAATAACCCCTGATTGAGTAAAGGGGCGATCCACTCGATATCTTCCGCGTGTCGGATATGCCATACCAGATGCAGCTTCTTGACCGCGGACATTCCGGCTCGGACACTTGCTAGGATCTGCAGGAAGTGACCGAGAACAAAGGTGACGCCCGTTCCGCCCGAAACGAGGAGGACTGTGGAGTATGAGTCGAGATTGTGTGCGTAGCCGTATGGACCTTCCAGGTAGAGGGGGATCGAGTTGCTTTGGTCGGATGAGAGGGCTGTGCGCATTCGCTTCGTGAAGCCTGGAGTGGTGGACAGACATGTAGATGACAAAGCGGGGGCTGAACGTCAGCGAAACTGTGTGTTTGCGGTTGCATCGAAAAGAAAACGCTGAGCCACTCACCTGAATGAACTCGTATCAGGAACACGGCCTCGTTCGAGCTTTCGGTGGGGACATTGGCAATCGAGAAAGGATGTGATTCGTGCGGTGAAGACGAGATCGAAGGTGAGGAGATGAAGCTGTAGGTCGACGCGGATCAAGCATCCTCTTGGTCAGTCTCTGCACAGTAGCTTGATGCTTTGCGCCGAAAATCTCCAAGCTGAAGCAGCCAAGCACGACATAGGTGCACGAAATGCAACTCACCCATGCTGTCCAGCTTTCCAATAGAAATTGTCCCGTCGAATGCTAACCCGCATGACATCATGATCGAGCAGCTCGATCTTGCTTTCGCCCAAAGTTTTCCATCGATTAGGCTTATGGAAGTTGTTCTGATACATGACTTTGGCGAAACGGATGAATCTGTCGAGCGCCCAGATGGCCATTGCGGGCTGTGAGTGGGACGAGAAATGGATCGAGATATCAGCATGGTTCTTGCAACCAGAGTCTCATCGATTGGAAAGGGAAAAAGACTCACAGCAACCCAATACCACATGCGCCACCAATGGAAGAAAGCGCCAATGAGGTAGAGACTGTCGGATCGTCACCCGCCGGTATGTCAGCGAGACAAGTCATCATGACTGCTGCATCTCCGAGCATTCGACCCAGTAGGGCGCGGAGCTTCAGGTGACACTCACAGTGAGAAAAGGATATGCGAGACCAGGAAGAATTCGTACGCCATGCGTCGTATTATTCTGAAACTCGTCACCCATAGCATCGTGAATCCGGTCAAAGCGGCGATGCCCTGATCCGCAAATGTGTCCAATGATGTCAGGAATACCCTGGTCAGATCGATCCACCTCTTGTCCAGCTAGACCCTGTCCCCAGATATCAATGGCAATGATCAAGTAAGACGAAGGACTCACAAATAGCAGGTACGGTCTCGTGTCGCCCGCGCTCCACACCTTAGGCGTCCATAGTAGCGCATGCAACCAGCTCGTAAACAGACAGACCCGAGAGCTTGCCCGGTGCAGATAATTGAGCTTCTGGTAAGTGATACCCGTCAGGTTGGAGATCGGGTTATTCTTGCTGACTAGGAGGAGGATGATCGGTAGTTGCGAGAAGGACTGTACAGATGTTGGCATAAGATGATGTGATCAGTCATTAGACGAGCCGCGCAAAGTAGAGTGCCATATGATAGGTCTTATGGTTCTGAATGGGACATACCATGACGCCTAACTGATTGGCGGTAGTGTTATGTTTAGTAGGGAACCACACTGTGATTTTCATTCAAAGCGTCAGCACAATTGCCAGGCTCGTTTCGTCACGAAGGACTGCCATTGGTGGCCCTTCTACGACCCGGTCGGTGATTCGCCCTCACGCTCACCTTCTGTCTTGGCCACACACAAATATCCGTACACAACCGTATACACAATCGTGAAAAGGGCGTCCATGACGGTTTCCGGACCGTAGAGCCACCATGGGAAGCTCCGCAGATAGACGGTATTCCTATATGTTGCTCCTATTCCTGTTATGAGTCTCCTCACTCTCCCTCTTTCTTTACCACTGATAATTTGCGGTGATTGTCGCGACTGGCCGGCGCGGGATCGTCCTAATCCTGCTACAAGCTGTTCGTCCTCCCCTTCCCCTTCCCCTGGCCCTTCGTTTCCATTCGTGTCCGGTTCATCATCCTCGTCAACGTCGTCAGCGAGATCGTCATGAGCCGTCGAGACAGGTTTGTATGCTTGCGAATCGTCATAGGCTCGTATCGCCCTTCTCCGTCTTCGGGAATGCTTGATCTGTCGATACAGATGCATCAAAACGAGTAAGAGGAAAGTGGCGCCTATCCAGATCCAAGCGTTTCGCATCGCGTCATGTTTGACCTTGCGAGAGATCGCACGCTGACGAGCCCACTCTTCTTCCATCTCTCTTGTGACATTGCCATGGCTGGGCGAAAGTACGCCGGAAGAGGTCGCGGTGGATGATGATGATGATGATGAAGAGCTAGAAGCGATATACGAATATGGATATGATTCCTGGGCCAAGGCGGTGCTCGAATATATCGATGTAGATGTGCTGGGAGATGATGATGGGCCAGACTCGATGGCGCCGCTGGTGGTGGGATCCGGATCCGCCATGGCGAACACCTGCTGCTGGTTCCGATCGTGATTCTGGTCTGCCATGGTGGGTAATGAGTTTTGGGGCGTGAGCGTTGCAGCTCGGTGGAACTCTGGTACGATAGACAGATAGGAAGGCAATGATCAAGCTTGTGCAAGGAGTTGGTTGTGATGGTGACAGTGATCATAAACTAGATACAGGAATAACAAGGACAGGCGATGATATACAACGAGACATGTGAAATTATACAAAAAGAGAGATAGTAGATGGAAGAGCGGATGCAAGGAAGAAAGAAGCGCCCAAAGGACAGGCAGGTGTTCTTAACATGAGGAGGATCACTCGACACGAGATGATCCGATACATGATTGTATTTGTAAAGAGGAAAAAAAGGGGGAAAGAGGACGCTCAGACGGTGTATAGATAGCCCTAATCAGATAAGTGGGATCGAAGGTTGGTACTGACCTTGTGACAGAGGATTCGAGCTCGAGCTCATCCCTGATCATGCGTGAAAGTGCTTTCTTTCCCTTCCTTCCTTCTCTCGGGCTCTTTCTCTTTCTCCTACCAAAATCGCATCGTAGTCGGCTAAAGCACTTTGTCCGTTTATACTAAGCGCTGGGCTCTGCGCTCTGGGAACCCGTCGTCCGAAGAAGCGTAGGCGTAGGCCTAGTCGAATCAAATGTTATGGGAGCAGACGCTGCGCTGCGGACGTCAGATTTTTTTTCGGGCGAGATTGCAAAGAGAGGCTAAGACGGGCTCTGTGTGTCTTTTCTTGGCTTTTGTCGTTGTGTTGTCGCGAGAAGGTACAGGCAGAAACAGGCACAGACAGCTTGGGGGCTAAGCTATGGTATGGTAGTTGTGATTTATCGTCCGAAAAGCCGATCGGCGGCGGCTGATGCTGAAGCTGATGCTATACACAGGAGAGGTCTGGCTGGCTGAGTTGCGTTTCTAATTCTAATCAGATAGCGTAAGGCTGTCTGTGTCTAACTATGCTTGTTGTGATACGGGAGGAGAGGAGAGCTCAGGAGAGGAGAGGAGAGGAGAGGAGAGGAGAGGAGAGGAGAGGAGAGGAGCGGTCCGCCCAAACTTTCGGCCGGTGACTCTTGTTTTGTGTTTATCAGATTACGACTTTTGTGCACGATAACCCCTCGAGAGGAATGACACCCATAGCATACATAACCACTCGAGGTCAGGGTAATGCAATGTTTGCATATTACTACTACCTAATCGGGAAACTACTGTACAACCCAGCAATAAACGCTCGCTCGCTCAAGACTTCTTCTCAAGACTTTCTGCGCCTCTAAGTTAGCTACAGCTATCCTATCGCTACAGTGAGTGAAGCTACGTATTGTACAACCACTCGCACAGCGCCTATTCCCCATCCCATCTTCGCGCCAATTACCAGTCAGAGCGCTATTGCTATTACTTCAGCTAGACTCTGACTCTGACTCTGCAGTCCGATCACGTGCCGCTTCACGGTCAGCTGCGATTGCGATAATTCAGTCGGGCGAACTTAAACGCTACAAGTCCAAGAAAACTGGCCTACAGCTACTCCTATCCCCGACCCCGAATCCCAGATTCGCACCACTGTGGCCGTGGCTGTGGCTGTGGCGTCAAAGTACGATACAGCCCTGATCCCATCTATGGCTACCGCTACCGATTTCTCGTCGCCCGACTATTGGGGTAAACGATTCGAAACTGAGACGTCTTTCGAATGGCTCGTACCCACCGAGGTGCTCTTACCGTTCATCGAGGATCACATACCAGCACCTCGGCGGGTCTCAGATGTCAATACGTATACGAACACGAACACGAACGCATTTCCGAGTATAGATATAGATATAGATGCAGGTGAAGATGAAGATGCGGACGACGCGCATACGTTGAACGTGCTTCATTTCGGATCCGGAACTTCGTCGCTGGGCCGAGAGGTGCAATTGTATTTGTCGACGTCGACGTCGACTGAGACTGAGACTGAGACCACGTCCTTACGCAGAACGAGAAAGAGAAATGAGGTGGTGGTCTCGTCGCCAGCGCTAACGGCCACCGATGGCTATGTCAATGCAAACGCAGAGGCAAAGGCAGAGGTCGGGCCAAGCGATTACATGACCAAGAAGACGAAGATGAAGAAGGATGCCAGAAAGCATACACATGCATATTCGTATGGTCAAGTACAAGTGCACGATGCGGATTACGTACCTGTACCTATACCTGTACCGTCACTGTCAACGTCAACGTCAGCCGACTTCAGTACCGGTCCCGATATCGATATAATAGAGACACGCCCAAACGTCGACCATATCCCATTCCTCCTGATGGACGTGCTCTCACTCCATTCACTCAGAGCGTGTCAACAAATACCTAGAGGAGGGTACGATTTGTTGATTGATAAATCCACAGCGGACGCTATCTCGTGCGGACCGACAAACGCGGATTCGGAACCGAACTCGGACTCGAACCAAAACCCAAACCCAAACCCACACGCAGACTTGGGCTCGAACTCGAGCTCTGAGATGAGTACGGTAATAGCGGGATGTCCGTACGCCGATCCGGTGCAGAAATTAGCTTGGAACCTGGCGCATATCACTCGTCAGGGCGGGAGATGGATCTCGGTATCGTATTCCTCTACTCGGTATGATTTCATTGAATCGCAACAAACTCGACCTCAACCTCAACCTGAAACTCAACCTCAAGGTCAAGATGTATTGCCACTCGCGTCGATACCGACGGCGTCATCGATATCAACATCAACATCAACATCAACATCAATATCCCAAGCATCTGTCGCCGAAGGAGCAACGAACCCAGATGCAGCTCAGCCCTCTTTCCCCGCTTCTGCTTCAGCCAATCCTTGCCTCCCAGTCCACAGCTTCGGCTGGAAGATGGTCCACAAATCCATGGTTGCCACGACGACTATACTGGGAGGTAGGCTGGTCAAGGAGACTATCAGAGGTAAAGTGGTGGAGAGGAGGGTGTATGAGCCTGAGACGGGGGTGTGGGCTTACGTCCTCGAGCGGGTATAGTGTAACGTATGATACGGACACGTTCTGTACTTGAGTCCAGAGGCACAGGTAAGGCATAGGCATAGGCACGGGCGCAATGTTATGCAGAATGATTGCATGCCCATTCGATATTCACCGGGCAAGGCGGGCGTGGGCCAAGCTGACTCTTTACTCGATTCTGGAGTTTGATGGGCCGCACAAACACATCTTCATGTCTGTATCCTCCAGATCCCAGAAGAGGTTGAGTGGATGCAACGATATACTGTGCTGTGACATGCTGTGCTGCATTTGTTACATACGGTTGAGGACACAATGATACAGTACAAATTGATGACACACGCCAAGCTCGCTTTCGTCGCAGTTCGTCTGGAGCCGAAACCGAGTCAATTTGACTCGCTAAGGAGCATTATGGTCCCCTGATAAATGCTAACGACCACAATATCACAATCCCACAACACCACATGATCACAAGACTACTCCTTCGTCGACAATCTTCTAGCTCGACGAGATCTTCCGTCTCTCTTCGTATAGATGCCGCCAGGCTTCTGTCTATATTGGCAGTCCATCCGGTCCGAGGGCGATCTTGACCTTTTTCTTCTGCGGTTTCTTTTCGCCTACAATGACGAGATGGGAAAAATCACAAGTGTCAGCATCCATGTACAAAGGCGATTGATGCTCCCGGAAACATTCAACGAGATCTTTGCTCACCCTCTGGCGCTGCTTTCCGCTTACTGCTACCTCCGCCACCCGACTTCTTCTTCGAGCCGCCATTAACACCAGACGCGCCTTCTCCTGCACTACCACCGCCACCTCCGCCGCCGGAAACGCCAGCCGGCTTGTCCTCGTCACCGAAATCTTCGTCCTCGTTATTGCCCGTACCCTTATTCTGCATTCTAAAGAAATCGTCCTCGTCGTCATCCGCCCCATTGCCCAAACCATCACCAAATGCTGATTTAGGTCGGTTGTTGATTGCGGGTGCGACGTAGCCGTGCGCTTCGGCCTGTTTTCGCTTCGCGACTGACTCGGCGAGTTCTTCATCGTCCATGAATAGGGACACGATCTCGGACGGTTTGGCGACGTCCGTGAGCGATTTCGTTCCAACAACGATATCTTGTACGTCTTTCTTCGCTCGGGCCATCTTAAGGATTCGCTCTTCGATCGTACCTCGTGCGATAAGTCGATAGACTGTAACTTGTTTGGTCTGACCGACTCGGTGAGCTCGGTCCATCGCCTGAGCATCGGAAGAGGGGTTCCAGTCGTGATCGTCTATGAAAATCATCCAAATGCCTGTTAGCGCTCATTGGAGTGAGATGTAGGCGATACTGCCATATATCGCACTCACAGAAAACGACAGTATCCGCCGCAGTCAAGTTGATACCCAGACCACCTGCTCTCGTACTCAGACAGAAGACGAAGATGTCGGGACTTAAGTATACAATGATCAGCTTCTGTTACGAACGCAGAGAGAGGGTGCGCGGGTGTCAAGCGAGGAAGATCACTCACTTGGTCTGCCATGAAGTGACCATGTCTCTTCGATCTCCGATTGCCGAGCTACCGTCCAATCTCAAGTACTTATACTGTCTGAAAATCAAGTACTCCTCCACCAGATCCATCATCTTGGTCATCTGGAAGTACAGCAGGACCCTGTGTCCTCCGTCCTTGAGCTCTCGAAGCAGATCGTCCAAACGAGCGAGTTTCGCAGAATCAACAATCAGTCTCTTCGTAGGCGGCACACGAAGCGTCGGAATGGGCGTTTGTTCCATTGGACCGGAGTTCAACAAACCTCGCGGAGGCACGTTAGGGAACAGTTCGGAGAGGCGGGCGTAAGAAGAAGCGTCATTGACCTGTGATGGCGCCAGACCGTACATCGCTTCCTGAACCAATGGGTCACTGATGACGCGTTCTTGCGCGTTCAAGAACGCTCGGTTCGATGCGACTGGCTTGATGAGAGGTGCTACGACGTAATCGTTGGCGAAGCGGGCTTCTGGTCGAGAGAAGAAGGACTGATTCCACATTCGTTGCGTAATGTCGCGTAGCGGTACACCACCGGGCGATGCAGCGTGTGGCAGTCGTGGAGGGATTGCATATCGCTTGCGAGATGAGGCTGAGAACTCGTTCTCATCCATATATGGCCCATCAACGATCCTTCGTTTTGTACGATCGCTGTCGTTCAAGAGCGATACAAGAGGATGAGATTTGGCCGATCGGGAGACTTCCGCAGGAGAGGCATTATTCAGGAATTTGACAAATCCAAATTCAGACTTGTCCTGCTTTGTCCGCTCGTTGATCCAATCAGCCGACCAAATGTTCATAAGATTCCTCAAGACGTGGGTATCGCTGCCCGCAAGGCTCTTTTCGCTCGGTACGTTGAGCTTGCCACCGTCAGTCCACAAGATCGTGGGGATATTCACTTCGATAGCATTCTTGGCGGAATCAGGCAAGTAGAGGCTATCTCCTTCTCTGGCGAGATTGCCGGATTGGGAGAATGTTCCAAACATATATGGAGAGACAACGTCGGCTCGCTCGAACAGATCAGGGTGGTTGCAAACTTTTCGGAACTGCATGACCAGGTTCATCAGATTTTTGGCGCCCGACGTGTCGGTGATGTTGTTGGCTTGAGCAATGAGATCGGCAATGGAGACACGCTGTCGAAGTGCCTTGTAGATGCTTCGTTGACGTTGACTGAGGTCGACCAGCAAGTCAATCTCGATCTGTGAGTAGATTGTCGTTGCACATCAGCGAACGGTGAGCTCCATTCTCCGATCGGACGATTCCTGGGTCGCTCGACGATTTCACGTACCTTATCACCCAATTCTTTTTGTACGTGCTTCTTGACTCGACGCAGCATGAAAGGCTTAAGGATCATGTGCAGTCTTCTTAACTGCTCAGGTTTCAGGGATCCCGCTTGACCGCCAGCAGCATTCTCAATATCCTTGGAGAACCACTCGGAGAACTCCTCATGCGAATCGAAGAGGGAGGGCATGATGAAATGCAGAAGTGCCCAGAGTTCTGAGCCGAGAATTAACGAGCATTAGCCATGTTCCGTATAGACAGGGTGCGCAGTCCGAGCCGAAGGAGATGCTCACCGTGCATTGAGTTCTGAATGGGGGTACCGGTCAGAAGAAGTCGATTCCGACAATGAAGCGAGAGAAGCGATTTCCATCGAGCACTGGAAGATGACTTGATAGCTTGGGCCTCATCTAAGATCATGTACTGCCACTTCATACCCTGCAGGTACTTCTCGTCTTGTACGGCCTGTAAGGATGGATCGTTAGATCGAGCATATATATACCGAGCTGATTCAGACGGCCTCGAACACCTCAACGAAGATTTGGGCGAGATACTCACAAGTTGGTAACTGGTAACAAGAATATGGAATGGCGATCCCTCATGGAAAGTCTGATTCTTTCTAGACCAGATCCTCCTCAATGTCTCTCGATCCTTTGGCGAACCCCAGTACGGCAAGGCCTTTAGGCGGGGAACAAATCGAGCCAATTCTTGCTGCCAGTTATGCAGTGTCGAAGAGGGCGCGATGACCAGGAACGGACCCCACAAGTTGTGATGCTCCGCTAAATACGCAAGGAGGGATATAGATTGGATAGTCTGTGCACAGGGAAAGCGGATGTGTGTGAATCAGTGACTGGCTTTGCGTGGACATAGAGGGAATTCAATCATACTCACTTTACCGAGACCCATTTCATCTGCTAAAATACCGTTGATACCTTGCTCATATAGATTACCGAGCCAAGTAAGACCCTTAAGCTGATATTCTTTGAGCTGCGCCATAAGCATCTTGGGCTGAGTAATGGTGATCGAATCCTCTCCCAACGAGGGGTTCTGGAAGTTGAGCTCGTCGCCGTCCACTAGATGATGTTATACAGGTCAGTGTCTGTTTTGTACGTCGCACCTGAAGGTGAAAGCATGACTCACTGGTATCGTCTTCGACTGCTCCACGTTGTGCGGTAGAAGCATCGAAAGCAGCTGCTTTGTCCTTGGCAGCCTGGACGGCTGCATGTGCCCCTCGAGCAGCGTGTCGTCGCAGATTGGCCTCGTCGTCTACAGCTCATGGTGTCAATGACCAATTTCCTTCTGATTTCTTGAAATATGCAGCAGACGCGTCACTCACCATCGTCGTAGTCGATATCAGGCAACACCTCTCCATCATCACCGAGACCCAGTTCGGCGTCAGGATGCTTAGGCTCCTCAGGTGCTTTCTCCATACCCTCAGCTTGCTCGGCCTCGTGCGTCTTGATCTTCTTGCCGATGAAGTGAGAGTACAGCTCAGTCTGAGTGAGCAAGAAGTTGAGCTTCCTAGCTTGCCGTTTGGACTCTCGAGCTTCTTCTTCAGCCTTGGCCTTTTCGAGGGCTTCTTTCTCCGCCTTCTTTCGAGCGAGGAGTTCATCCTTCTCGTTCTTCTTCCAGAAGACCAGCATCTGACAAACCGCGATGTCAGCATTGTTCCACCGATCACTATAGTGACAGATGCCCGAAAATTTCCGCCACTCACCTCCTTGACGATACGTTTGCCCTTGGAGACAGCATCCTTGTTGATCCTGTTGCCAGACTTTTGAAGCGACTTGAGATTTCGTTGTCCATGACCATTTCGCACGGCCGCTTGAGCCTTTCGTGATGCGCTCTGCTTAGCCATGGAATCGTAACCTTGGTAAACTCGGTAGATCTGACGGAGAAATCAGCATAATCCCGGTATAACATAACGGTGGCTAGACGCAGTGACTCACCTTAGGAACATCCCTGACGATACTGCTCCAGACCTGCTTCTGGTAATCTTCAACCAAGCTGAATCTGACCTGCGCCTCCGCCTCAGATATACCCCGTGGGTCATAACTGTTCGGTGGTGGCCCAGCAGGTTTCTCTGGCTCAATGACAACAGGCTCGTTGGGGAATGGCAAGTCGAGCATTGCGGTGGCATTTGCGCTCGCGGCCAAGGGGTCATCGGCTAAGACTTGAGGCACTTGTGCCTGCAGTAGTTGCTTCTCTGCGTCTTCGTCCGCTGCGGCAGGACTTTCGTCAACGACCTGCTTGACAGCCTTCGAAGATTTGGTTGCACCGTCCGCTTTCTTGGCCGTCTGTCCATCCTTTTCAGCCTTGGGGGGTCTAGTCCATCGACCCTTGCCAACACCGGGTTCTTTCGCCTTAGACTTCTTCTTTGGCGGAGCAGGGACGGTAGTCGTAGATGAGGCTGCAGGGCCATCGATGACGCTGGATCCACCGATGGAAGGCGCTCGCGTAGATCGATCTTCGTCCAACTCCTCGCCTATTAGGATGTCGGAAGGCTTATGATCCTCGACGTCGGAGAGTTCCGCGAATTTTGTGGTCTCCTCCGTAAGTTCGTCAATCTTTCTTCTCTTGGCTTTGGCTTTGCCCTTCTTCGAGGTAGAACCCGTTGCGGGTGGAGGAGGTAGACCGTCTTCGCCCAAAAGAGCAGCGATATCTGCATCCGCTTCTCCATTGACGGTCTCATCGGCAATGGAAGTATCACCAGCGTCGCTACCCTCGTACTCGCCTCCTGCCCCAGATTTTCTGCCTCGTTTGCTTTCGATACCTCTGATTCGCTTCCAACCTTTAGCGGGTCCAGGTTTCTTTCGGACCGTACCGTCCTTATTCACAGGGGCACCACCGTCTCTGCCTTTGTCCCTAAGCCACATCTCATCTTGGACAGCTTTGACATCGTCCTCCGTGAGACCAGAGATGTCGTTCGCCTCAATCTTCCTGATGACTTCAGCTCTGGTCAGACCGCAGGGTCGGACGATAGCATCGGGGTCGAACGGATCGCCTTCGGGCTCATCAGGGTCGACTCCATCGGAACCGACAGCGGGGGCTACAGAGGGAGCAAGCGCAGGACTTGAGGGGATCTCGTCGCCCACCAAACCAAGGAGCTCATCGTCGATATCACCCGCAGCGGGTTTCTTCTTATTCTTCTTGGCATATTTCCGTTTGACTGGAGCGTCTTTTCCGGAAGATTTGGTTTTGGAGCCGCTTTTCGTGGACATGACGTCGTCGTCAAGAGATTGGCCGGGCATTTGAGGTAGATTGAGAGGCTCGTCACTGAAAACGGATTTCTTAGCTCCCTTCTTGCCGCCCGAGGGCTGACAGGGGGTTGTAGAGAAAGATAATATGTCAGTCAGCCTAACCCGTATGCGCAAAAATCGTGGACAAAGGGCCATGGAAGAGCGCTTGAAGCTCGCCACTCACTCTGTACTTCTCAGCCCATTTAGAGATCTCCTCGACCTCATCCTCTCTTCTGACCTGATATCTTTTTAGCCCATCCGCCCAGATATCCTCATTTCCGATTAGCCTATCATCGGGTCTCACTACTCTTGTAGAGCTTGGTACTGCAACAGGTCGTGGTATTGAAGGCGAACGCGAGACTTGACGTCGATGTAGATCGAGATCACCGTTGGCACCGTTCACCTGGGGATGGTATATCTCAGGGGGTGAAACGTATCGCGATTGCGGATGCAATGAAGTAAGAGGTTTCTGAGGAGAAGTCGAGGCCGAAGACCGTCGATCGTACTCCTCGGGATACCGATATCTATCCTCCGGCACACCATTCTGAGATGGAATGGACGGTACCACTCTTTGAGGGGGGTAGCCGTCCTCGTATTCATTTCGGTAATTCGAGCTGGGTCCAATGCCGTTTCCGTCGTACCTGGCGGTCGCTGACAACGACACGGCTGGGATTCGTTCCCTGTCTGAGGTAGACTTTGGGAAATCTCTAGGCGCAGGTCTGGAGCCGAAGCCGGTCTCATATTGATCATAGATGTTATCGTAGTAGGCGGCTGTTCCACCAGCATAGGAAGGCTGATAACGCGTCGTAGTGGAAGAGGAGGAAGGGTAGGAGGCGGCGGGCGCGGCAGATGGAGATGCGGTGGGATGAGGATCGTAAACAGACCTCGTAGGTCGAGGGGGCGAGGCAGGTGGTGAATTCACTAGCGCGGACAAGGCCATTCGCGAAGCAGGGGTGGGGCGAGGTGGTGATATTGACATCTGGTAATTGGGACAACGGCAGGAGTGTCAGCATCGACCGTTGTACAACTGGCCCAAGCATAGGGAAGATCGTTCGGATCATAGTGGGCCAGCGCGCCAACCGTGGGCACGCCGAACACGCTGCGTAGACCTATGCCGCTTCCCACTGGCCCCGACATGGCGAGTCGCGTAGAGACCCGCGACAGTCAGGAGCGGCTGCAGGTCACCACAGAGATGAGGACGGATAGACAGGTGAGATATACATGAATAGAGCCGGGGGGACCATCACTGCACATGCTGGCTGTACTCACCTCGTTTCTTGTACCTACAGTGCCGTTTCCATTGCCATTCACAGGGAGATTAATTCTAGCGGTCGGACTGAGACTGACACTTCCCCCACCTCGCCCGCTGCTCGACGAGGGCCGCCTCGTATAGTGTGAATGGTGGTGTTCTGGCATACTATGGACCTTGAGGTGATGAAGCGCGTAGGGCGTGATCCGAGGAGT
The DNA here is from genome assembly GCA_000507405.3 of Kwoniella heveanensis BCC8398. Classification (NCBI taxonomy): domain Eukaryota; kingdom Fungi; phylum Basidiomycota; class Tremellomycetes; order Tremellales; family Cryptococcaceae; genus Kwoniella; species Kwoniella heveanensis. The sequence continues at coordinate 98,115 of KV700136.1, read as the reverse complement.
TGACGGCAGAGTCTCAAGGGGAACGGTAGGGTTGACGGTCTTCCTTCCTCAAAGCGAAGAGAAAGCGAAGCCAAAGAGGCGGTATCGAAACCGATGATCGTGACTGTGAGGGTGCCTCTCGGTTAGTCCAATTGAAGAACGTGATAGGGTGGACTATCTATGTGTCGCGTTGAAAGAGCGGAGGAGGGGCACACACCACACGAAGGTGGACCCTCACTTCGGTAAGAAGATGTAAGAATGGTAGGAAGCGCTTTGCTGGCGGGCCGACCTTACGCAGTAGATTGGCTATTGAAGCAGTGTATGTGCTCGAATGGAAGCTGGTTGCCGGGTTCAATGTGGGAATTATGGTGCTGGTTGTAGGTGTCGGAAGTGCATGCTCAAGGTGGGATGGAATCCTCGTACGGTCAGCGTCGGTGAATGAATGCTTGGTATCTATATAATCTAGTGCTGAGAGTCTTCAGTACGAGTATGAATGGGTGTATGATGGGCACTACTTCTAGCGATGCTGACGGGCGATGATTATATGCGTGAGTATGGGGATGAACAAGCACGGAAGAGGTGGTGAAGGTGGGAGGGATGCATGTTGGAATAGGAATGGGAAGGGGAGGGATGAGGGTTGCATCCATCCCTTCTTTGTTGGTGTGGCATGGATGATTCCATCTCTGCTCGCTCCTTGCTCCTTCTCCTCTCTCGTCAATTCACGTTTTTTCAGATGATGGCTGTAGTGTGGTACTGTAGAATCCTATCCTAGGCTTAAGGCTTCAATCCAATCATATAACTATAATCATCCTTCAACCCCCCACAACGCCCCTGAATACTTCCACTGTACCACTCGATCAGATTCCGACATCACCATACAAAGCGAGACGCGCGTACTCCGCTTAAGCAGCATGACGAGGAGTGATAAGCCACGTGGAGTCAACATTAGACATCTGCGTCTGGTTAGAAGATAGAAACCCCACGTCAGGCGGACGCACAAGATCCCTTGATGCTGCTAAAAACAGCTGAGGTAGGTGGCGAAAGGGGGAGAGAGAGAGAGAGAGAGAGAGAGAGAGAGAGAGACAAGACAGCAGCACTACAGAACTGTTGGCGCAATGACCGTCCCACATGCATGCATGGCTACTCTTGAAAGCTGTCAGAAGTGATCGGGCCTAAATGGGACATGCAATCAGATCGAGGCCAATACACAAGGTTTGAATCCTGTGAAGCAACAATGGGGAGTGGTAGATCTGACATCTGTGATAGCGTCCGTCTTTCGAAGCTATACTAGAACACCCCAATGACCATTGCCCAAGGTCCCTGCGTGTAATGCATATCCGTATCGCTCCTTCACCATCGCTTCCAAAGATATCAAGATGGAGTGCGATCGGGAGAACATGCATCAGACACAAGCAAGGACTAGGTGACCTTACCTTATATTTCGGAAGATGTCGCGTGCTGTGTGCTGTGGAAATCAATCAATTGCAAGTGTCTCTATCTTACGATGAGGAGCGATCCCTGCGATGGCCGTGCCTGAAACCTCGACGTATTGACGCGAAAACAAATCGTAAAGATCGTACAAGCAATACAATAATCCCAATCCATATCCACTGAGATTGCAGACATTTCCAAACCTAGCATCCTCTGTTCTCTTGACATAGTCCCAAAACAATCATACGTATATACGTTCCACCTCCTATAATCTGCTCTTCGCACTTACATAGACCCATCATCACATTTGATACACCTTATATACCGGTCAAGCTCCCAAGTGCATCCTACCCCGGATCCCGACCCCAGTCTCACCACTCACCATGACCACCACACCGGAGGTACAAGTCGTCAGCAAAGGGGTTGACCATGTCTCTGTGGGTGCTGCGCGAATCTTCCAGTCATCAACAGCAGCACTCTTACCACGCGATGTAGCAACTGATTTGAGTACAGGCTGACCATTTGATATCGCACATGTTCAGCTTCATTCCCTCCAGCCAGAAATCATCATTATCGGCGCCGGCGTTATAGGCTGCGCTCTCGCCTACTCCCTCTCCCATGCCGGCCGATCCGTCGTCTTACTCGAACGTGACCTCTCGGAACCCGATAGGATCGTGGGCGAGCTGCTTCAACCTGGAGGTGTGGCCGCTCTGCAGAAATTGGGTATGGGCTCGGTGTTGGAAGGAATCGACGCTGTTCCGGTAGAAGGGTACTGTATCATCTCGGGCGAAGAGAGAGTTGGATGCCCCTATCCTCTCCTTGAAGAAATGGCGGGTTTGCATAATGACAAGTCTTCTTCGTCAAAAGAGCCAAAGATGGGTGGAGAAAGCTTCCAGCTGGATTCGACGAAGAGATGGCACGTTGACTCCGAGTCTGGCAAGAAGGAAGGCCGATCGTTCCATCATGGTAAACTCATTACCTCTCTCCGACAAAAAGTCATCAATGACGCTCCGGGCGTGACCGTGCTCGAGGCAACTGTAAAAGATCTGGTATTCTGTGAACATACCAATCGGGTCATCGGCGTTTCAGCAGCCTTTAAATCCGCCTCAACATCTCCGTCATCGCAAGGCAATTCAGACGATAACGCCACAGCTTCATCGTCCTCAATCCCACCCACGGCACCTACGGTCGTCAAGAAAATCTACGCACCAATCACAATCATCGCAGATGGATGTTTCTCCAAATTCAGATTGACGCCAGGAACGAGAACCCCTACACCCAAAACTCGAAGTCATTTCGTCGGTGTCATCTTAGAGGACACGAAGTTGCCGATGCAGAACATGGGCACGGTGTGTCTCACACCGCACGGCCCTGTGTTGCTGTACCAGATCGGGAGGGAGAAGGGCGAAGTTAGGATGTTGGTGGACGTTAAGGGCAAGTTGCCCAGTGTTGCGGACGGTTCTTTGAAGGTGAGTATCTTGATGCATGATTCGCAGAGGGGAGTCGTAGTTCTAGAAGCGACAATCAGATTCACATTCGCCTACTTGATGTTATGCTGATGTACCTCATTGCTTTTGCAGCGACTCATCGAGGAGAAATACGTGCCACACCTCCCAACTTCCCTCCAAGCCGGTGTTCTCTCCGCTCTGGCCTCGCAACGTCTCCGTTCGATGCCCAACACATTCCTCCCTCCCTCGATCCAAGGCTTGTCAACCTCTCTCTCTGGCGCAATCCTCGTCGGAGACGCATACAACATGCGACACCCCCTCACGGGTGGCGGTATGACAGTAGCATGGAATGACGCGGTCTTATTGACCGAGTACCTGCGGCCTTCGGCTGACTTGCCGGCCGGCCGGGAAGGATTGGAAGATTGGGATAAAGTAGCGGAGAAGTTGAGGGAGTGGTTCTGGGCTCGAAAGCATTTGAGCGGGGTGGTCAACGTGCTCAGTATGGCTTTGTACAGCCTCTTCGGCGGTGCGGATGGTGAGTTGCGCTTGTCCCGCTTATCAAGTCGTCTCCGGGCTTAGTCAACATTATAGATGGACAGGGTGAGCTGATCAATACCAAACCTCATTTTGCCTGCTCGCTCTACATCAGAGCCCGAGCTTGAAGTGCTCAGAGAAGGATGCGTCAAGTACCTCGGTATGGGCGGTGAACGCGTAGCAGGTCCAGTCGGACTTCTCTCAGCGTGAGTGCGGAAGGCTTTCTAGCTGCCGAACTGTGACCAGGAAAGAGTATGCTTCACGAGCTGACTCGAGCAAGATGATCCCGGTTCCGGCTTTGCATATAGACTCACGCCGAAACCGTTCACCCTCTTCTTCCATTTCTTCAGCGTCGCCTTCTACTCTATCTGGATCCTCCTGACTCACGGTCGACCATCAACAACAGCGTCGGGTTCGGCTACTTCCGTACCTGATTCCACGACGATCAGCAGGACGACCTCGAGCTCGAGATCGGGAAAGTTGTCGCCGCTCATGGTCTTGTTGATGTTACCGCTGAACCTGTTGTATTCCGTCCGAGTGGTGAGTGATCGTTTGGCTGATCTTTCCTTGGGTCGTTTTCACCTCACACCTTTGGTATCCCCTGGTCTCTCAGTGATTTCACAGACGCATCCTCCATCATATCACATCCCACTCCTATGTATGACCTGTATTGTTGTGCTGTAGCCCTTTCACTCATTCCTGCTTTTTCCGACCATGTTCTCACCAATTACCAAAGGTTAAGATTGACCACTGACGCCAACGGTTGCATTGCCACATGACAGTTCTGGACGGCTTGCGTAGTATTGTTGCCCGTCATCTACACCGAGTTCAAGATATAATATGAAACGCAGCCGTCGTCACATGTCAAGTTATCCGATTTACTACCACCCACTCAGCTGATCTCAACGTAATTTGTAGTGTACATATAGAACCTCTCAAATAGTCCTCTAGGTCATCTTCCCTCTCACACACGTCAATGCCTATAGTAGAATAATATCCTTCTATACAGTCGAATGCAGGCGGACATTGTTTAGAGCTAGATAGAGACTGGTACAGATCCAGCTAGATAGATGCATATCTAAGTAAGACCGATACTGTATGGGGATCAGCTCGAGTCAAGTGCAGGTGAAAGGCCGCGGGCTCCATCTCTTATAAGCTCTGGACTTACCAGTATTATATATATATGTATATATGCAGATATACATACATACACATACATATACCATCAAGCGATTGAAGATCTCCCTCATGACGCCCCTAACGCTCACCGCGATAATTCATTCCAGGACATTCTGACTGCTCTTCCATCAGCCTCACATGACCACCTAGGAAAAGAAAAGAGTAGGAAACATTCAATCAGTCTGTGGCAGACCAGGCTTTCTCGTACTGTATCGTGTCGTATCATGAGATTCATCCTTTCATCATCGTTCATTAATTTTAATTTTGATATACAGTATGTAGTGTGATATACACGAACCAAAATAGGGTAGTATCTTCCGTATACGTTGGGTTGGGTTGCGGCAAGTTCAATTGGTCGTATTGTAAATCGAGGCGTATCCTGACCTCTTTACCGCATGCTGACTCTCCTCTCGTGAAAATAAAGTATTTTACAACATCAAGCGTCGATTGCTGAACCGGGTTATCTCTATGTCACTCCCACAGCCACTAGACATCACCCTGTACCCTCTCCGGATGGAATTTCCTGACCACGTCCGCCACCGCCGATTTAGCGAGATACGTCGCGCTTCTACCCCTATTCATCGTCGGCGTAGAGCTGGCTGAGCCAGATGCCGAGGGTGGAGTTGACGATTGCCCTTGCGTTTGTATTTGCGCTGGGACAGGAGAAGGCACGAACGGCAGGTCTTTCTCGCCTGTTCCACTCTGCTGTGACATGTTGCTGTTGTGCGACTGTGATAGTCGGCTCGTTGACCTTGAACGAGCCCCACCACCCATATTGGGCGCGGGCGACTCGCTCACGCTCCCACTGCTGCTCCCAGGAGGGAGAGAAGCAGGCGTGGGCGGCTGCTGAGTGATCGTCGGTATCCTCGACGTGACGGTGAAGCTTGTGTTCGCGGTCGCATTGGAGCTGGGACCGGATTGTACCGTTGGACTAGTCGGTACACTCTGAGCGACCATCGGCGACGGGTCCTGGTTCCTCGATTGGTTGAGGAGCGCTCGAACGGCAGCAAGCCATTTGATTTCGTCTTCCTCGCTTGGCGCGCAAAGAACGAAAGTTCTCTTGGCAGTGATCAGTCGGAATGTGTTCTCCTCGCCGTGCTTCTCACCGTGACCACCCGAAACCGCGTTATTTTTCTTTGGCGTGTTAGACGCGGGATTCGTATCGTTGGAGGACAGTCTGCCCCGCATGGCATTATGGAAGCCTTGTTTCTGAGGAGGCGAGGCGCTTTGTATATGACCATGCGGGTGAGCATGGGGATGGAAGCTCGGCATGTGCGCGTGGGACTGAGAATGGGAGTGAGAGTGAGAGTGAGAGTGCGCAGACGGCGGTTGATCCGATTCAGAACCTGAAGAGGGATCCGAGGCGTCCACTTCGAGTGCATCGAGCACGGATGTAAGGGGAATATAACGAAGCGCTTTCGTGTCCTAGAAACCCAAAATGGGGAACTTATGAGCGATCAGAGCATACATGACTCGTTTGGGCATAGTGAGAACGCAGTCTGCCTGCTTACTTACCATATGAGACTTGGTGTACGTCACACCTTGACTGGTCAGGACGAACCACCTCTTTCTCCACACTTTTCTTCCTCGTCCTTTACTCCTCTTCATCAGATATGCTGACAGAATCACCTTGTTCGGGTCAATGGGCGTAAATGGCGCGTTACCTATGTTTCCCTGTTGGTTGAAAGACTCGTATTGACCGCCTTCTACTCCTTCGAGGTCATCTTCGTCTTCAGAGCTCACGGCTATAGCTGAGTTATTCCCTCCACCTTGGGCTAATGTCAACGCAGAAGGACGAGAGTAGGAATAAGGCTCTGCAGCCGCCGCGGAAGATCCGATTGAGCTAGTCGATGGTTCGCGTCTGGCTGCAAAAGACGGAGCGCTGACGGCTCGAGCGGTAGGAACAGGGCCGGCCGTGTTGCCGTGACGAGACGAAGACATGAAGGAGCCGACAGATTGGCCAGGGTTTGATTGAGCGCTTGGAGTCCGAGGAACCGGAATACTCATCTTGGCCATTTGTGAGGTAAGAGAATTGGTTGTGTCCATCGGACTCGAAGGAGGAATGACTCCGCCCGCCGCCAAACCTGGAGAAACCGCCCCGGCAGCCTGGAGCGCCTGTGGGGAGCCAGCGTGAGGGCGGCTCACGAAGTAGCTGCCCGCTCCGACTTGCGACTGAAGCGACGCCGTATCCACGTTCTCATGGCCGATATTCGATCCCCTATCACGTTGAGGAATGGGGATCGACGTGCTCCTCGGATGATGCTGTTGTTGTTGTTGCTGCTGCTGCTGTTGCTCGCTCTTTTCGCGCTTCATCCTTTCTTCCTCTTCCCGCTCCGAGATACGACGTCGTACACCGTTGATAGCTCGGACCCATTCCTCCATGTCATCCTGCGATGAGCCCTTTGCGAAGAATGTGCGTTTGGGCGTAACGATACCGAAGGAATGTGGGTGCTTCTTAACAGTCACTGGTGCAACGGTGTGGACTTCATGAAGGTCTAATACTCGTTTGAGGGAGTATTCCTGTGATGAGAGAGTAAGCCCAAGCATATTATGTGGCCAACGGTACTCGACCATCTATGACAACTCGGACGGACATACCTTTTCATCCTTGTAGTATGCCAGTTTGCCGGTTCTGAGTACGAACCACCTCTTCTTCCATGCCTACAGGGTGATGACTTTGTCAGTATGCACCATATACACCGGATCATACGACTCGGATGCACCCACCTTTCTTCTCTCCTGTTTCTTGTACAGGTATCCGCTCTTGACGACCCTTTCTCCCTCCATACCTCTCTCGAGTCCCTGTAGACCCTCTTCATCCTCACTTCCACTTTCGCCCTCGGCCTCACCCTCATTCTCAGCTTCGCCCTCCGCTTCTTCCTCTACATCCTCTAATTCCATCTCATCAAGCATATCGCCACCCATTCCCATGCCCATTCCCAATTTGCGCTCCGCGATCGCACTGAGCCCACCTACGGAAGTGGTTGCTGGCGTGAGGATCGGCGACGTAGGATTGGGCGAACCGATGGTGGGTGGTAAGGTCGATGAAGTGATGGAGGACGAATCGGACTCGTTGCCTGATGTGGGGTGATATCCCCCCGCGTGGGGCGGTGGAGGGTGAGAGGGTTTCTAAGTACATCATCAACAGCCATTCAGCTCGAGCCTTGTGATCTCGGTCGAGTAAACATACCTTCTTCTTGGGCGAATCAGTGATTGCACGCGTAGAGGCCGCAGATCTGAATGACAGTTTTCGTTCAATCTCGGATCTTGAGGGCGGTTGGGCTGGTATAGGCTGAGCGAGTGATGTGGGTTGTTGTTGCGAGGTCGACGCCTGAGGCTGGGCTTGGCCACCGCCCGATGTAGCTGAAGTCATGGCAGCGAGATCAGTCTGGGTACGCAAGATGCGATGAACGGCGAACAATCCGGAACTGCTCTCAATGTGATGCAAGGAGAAGGACAACAGTTCGAGATGATAGACAAAGTAATGTGCTTTACTCACGCAGTGACATGGTCGCTGTTTTTGTTATCCTTTGCAAGTCGTTGTCTGGCTCGTCGTGTGTACCGCGAAAGGGTGATGCTTTCTTGACGATGTTGTTTGTGTATCAGAATCAAGCTAAGGGTAAGAATCAGTGCAGGCAGTTATTGAGGGTCCGGGAGCGGATCAATGATGCGAGTCTGCCCTATAGAGTGCTGATCGCCTGCTTCGAATGAATGGGCTGGGATGTGTGATACTGTTCGGTATGGCTGAGTGATATTGTGAGAATGGGTTATGACTGTGAGCATGTGAGCGGGATGGATGGGATAATGTATTGTATTGTCGATTGAATGGACCTGAGGGCATCAATGGAGACAAGAGAGCTATGCTATGCTACGCTCGCGAGCTTGTTGTGCATGCACGGACCGGATGTATGGGTATGGCATGTACAGTAGCTTTAGGGTATGTATGGGCGGGATCTAATGCTAGATAATAAATGGTCAGCTTATTTATTACCCACCCCCATCTAAATATTTCGAGATCAGGCATCGAAAGAAGCTCAGCAAGTCTAGATAACCTGTGAAACACCATCTCCTACATGTTCAAAGCTCGAGCAGCTTGATTCTGGTCCATTCGCATTCGACCACACGCTCAGAGAGTGCAGCTTGCCTCGAGGATAGGTCAGACAGGTTGCAATCAAATAGGCCAGCTGTCAAGCGAACGACACCACCTGCTTCACTTCTCCACTCGCCATGTCGCTCGCTCGTGCTGGGCCGTCTTCGCTCAGACCTCGCTCAGTCTCAATCTCGATGCCATCATCGCTTACGCTGTGCCGAAGATGCCTGCTACCTCGGTACACTCCTAGCCGTTTCTCACCATCACCGACTTCAGTACTCAGCCTCAGATCAAGATCATTCGGCACCACTTCTCGGCAGCTACGAATAGACAAATCGACATCGCAATATTCCAAGCCGTACAAAACTAAGAATGATCGTGAATTTGGAGCATCTCGAGAGCCCGTTGTGGCTGCAGCTCGTCAACCACTTCAGCTCAACGTGAACGATTTCGATGAAAAACCCCTCCCGCGTCCTCGACAAATCGTCAGTGCCTTGCTGAGTAGGCTACCGGAGTGGATCAGCTCGCCTAGGGCTCAGGTGAAATTGGAAGCCTATGGGATCAGTCAGGATATGCATCGAAGATTCGAGAGAGAGTGGATCAGGAAGGTAGAGGACGGGCTGATGGGCTGTGAGGGAGACGAAGAGGCCTCGGTGGCTTTGAAAGCTGGTGGATGGGCGGAAGAGGATCTGATCATCGCCATGCACGAAGGGAGGTTGATGTCCACTCTCGAATCAATGGCTTTGAGACATTACCTTTCATTCTTGATCTCAACTTCGACTCCATCCAAGCCAGGGAAATCTCCGACGGCGACGCTTGAGCTCATCCCACCCTCGCTGAAAACGCACTTGAAATCCATCTTGTCCGCCACCGATCTCTCTCGTTTATCGACTTCGCCCGAATTCCTGACCGCCAGGAGTCTGACAAGACACTTCCATCTGCACATCGGACCGACCAATTCAGGCAAGACATACAACGCCCTCAAGGCTCTCTCTCGAGCCAAATCAGGAGCCTATGCCGGTCCACTGAGACTACTGGCGCATGAAGTCTGGGAACGTTTGAACTTGGGTACCGTTGGCGATCTGAATGGTGAAGGGAAGAAATGTAATCTTTTGACGGGAGAGGAGAGGAGAGTGGTAGACCCCGATGCTGGGCTATTGAGTTGCACGGTGGAGATGCTGCCTTTGTCAGGATTGGGTGGACAAGGGTTCGATGTGGTTGTCATCGACGAGATCCAAATGTTGGGAGACGACCAACGGGGCGGATCATGGACGAAAGCTGTTCTTGGTGTAGCGGCCAAAGAAGTCCACCTATGTGGAGACGAAACGACCGTCCAATTGCTCCACAACCTGCTCTTACCGCTCGGCGATAAACTCACAGTACATCGATACAACCGACTTACTCCCCTGACCGTCGCCGAGGAATCCCTGGAGAACAACTACGACAAGGTCGAGCCTGGAGATTGCATAGTGACGTTTTCTCGAACGAATATATTTGCGGTCAAGAAGATGGTGGAATCTACCGCTGGAAAGAAGTGCGCGGTGGTCTATGGGGCGTTGCCGCCTGAAACCAGGGCGGAGCAGGCCAGGGACTTCAACGATGAGAAGGGACTGAGTCAGGTCCTGGTAGCTTCGGATGCTGTAGGAATGGGACTCAACCTGTGAGTGATCGAGCACACATCCAACAGACAGTACCTGCTGTGGTCATAGCCCAGAGTGTATCTGAGCACTTCGGGCCTGGCTCGTCTCTCTGGCCTCTTGCCAAACGTTTATAGGTCAGAACCACATGATGATTTGATGCTAATTGTTTTGCATGTCGCTCGTAGCAAAATCAAACGAATGATCTTCGAATCCCTGTCCAAGTTCAACGGCAAGACCGAGGTACCTCTTGCCCTGACGCAAATCAAGCAGATTGCAGGTCGAGCAGGCCGATATAAGACCGCCAACGACACTGATCAGGACGCCGACAAAGACGCTGGCAAGCAGCTCAACAACATCGCCACGCCCGATGAAACCCCCGCGGCTGGTGGTCTCGTGACTACCCTTCACAAGGCCGACTTGCCCATCTTGCGAGAGCTGATGACTCGCGACCTCCCCTCTATCCCTCGAGCGAAACTCGAAGTGCCCTACGGGAATATGGCCGAGCTTGCCTCGCTGTTACCGTCCAACACGTCCTTTGCGAGCTTGCTCGAGCACTTTGCGGCTCTCGCCCAACCGCCCGCTTATACCGTCCTTTCGGCGTACGAACACAAACTCCCCTTGGCGGATGTCGTCGAGCCCTTCAGAGACAGATTGTCTCTGAAAGAGATCGACCAGTTCTGTTTCGCGCCTGTGAACGTGCGAGACGATCGAGCGAAAGCGATCTTCAGGAATCTGGTGGAAGACTTCGCCGATCAAGGCTGTGTCAACCTCGACGACATATTCGCTTCTTCGAGATTACTCAACCAGCTCGACCTCGTCGAAGAGACTCTTCGGACACTGCCCCCTTTACCGCCTGTCCTCGGTATCGGCCGAAGATTACTCACACCGCCAGTGATCATCTCGTCTATCCCTATGCTGGAGACCTTGCACAAGAGTCTGGTGCTTTACATCTGGCTTTCGTTCAGATTGGAGGTTGCTTTCCCCGATCGAGCTCAAGCTGTCGAAGCGAAGAACCGAACTGAGATTGTCCTCGACCAATGTTTGGAGAGACTACCTGGTTTGAGGCAGAGGAAGCAGAGCAGAGGGGAGAGAGGGAAAGAGGTAGATAGGCTAGTGAGGGATTGGAGGAGAGCGAATGTGATGCCGAATGGAACGAGAAAGGTCGAAGGTGTGCCGAGGAAAGGGTTGACGTGGCTGGAGAGGAATGTGGCGCAGAGAGCCAAGGAGAGGCAGGTGTGGAGGAACGCAAAGGTCATCGGCGGCGATGAAGGGGAGAGTGAAGTTGAGAGCGAGAGGAAGTAGGCACGAAGCGATAGACGACTGAGTCATACGTATATGTGTATTACTGTAAACATTATCAAGTCATAGGTCAAGGATCCTATCGCACAATAGCATATATAGCATCACGCCCCCCTCTCTCCTATCTCTGCACGATATGCTGTGTACTTTGCCCAATAACCCAAGCATGCATCAATACCCTTCTGCTCGAATTGACAGAGTCAAGTGTTGTTTGGACATGTTTGGCATGCAGGATATCATGATAGTTGGGGAAAGGAGCACATTCATCGCAAATTACCGGATTTAGCAAAATCAAACCAAAAGGCTATAATAGACGTGTCAACAAGTTAATCCCAATCGTCACTCGCATCGCTCGGAAGGAACATGGAGGAATGGCATGACATGGCAAGGCATCCTTTGACTTTTTCCATCATCGACGACATCAACACGCTCGTCGTCATCATCACCATCATCATTCTCACTGCACCATCACTGCACAGCCGTCATTCTTGTACCTATCCCTACGGCACATCGACAGACAGTCAGTCGATTCGCCAAAGCACCAACCATCTAGGCTGCATTGCATTGCATCTCACTAAACAATCAAATCGAGCCAAACGGCCCAACACTACCACCATGTCATTCTCTAAACAGCTCGCTCACGTACTCGACGACCTCCCTCCCTGGGTCCCATTCCAAGACCTGTTCAACCCGTCTTATCACTACGCCACTGTCGGCGTCGGCGCAGGCGTAGGTCGGTACGCGGGCTTGGTGGATCTCAGTAAGAAGAGCTTGTGGGCTTTCGTAGCTCAGGTAGCGTTCAATCCGATCTTCTGGAACTATGTCGCTCGGAATGGTGAGTTGACTCGATGTAGATAGACTAGAACGGTTGCTCTGCAGTGGACTGTCTCGACTGGACACCATTCTCTCTCTCTCTCTCTCGCTCACAATACACAATGCACCTCGTTGCTGATGACTGAGCACCAAATGCTAATGCTATCCCGCTGACCTCTTCCAGAATACCGAAAGAGGACCATCACCAAGATTGTCGGCTCGCCCCTCATCGGCACTTACTTGCTGGCTGTGACCATCTTCTCGATCAGTGCTTTCAGGGATCACCTGTGAGTCGGGAGTTTCACGTCCCCCTCTCATACTGTCTGTCTTCTTCGCCTATCTCAAGAGCTTCTTGTGGTTCATCATTGACTACCTTGGATTATCGATTGGTGGCCGTATCGTCTACTGATATCGAATTTTCCCCTGCGTCGTCTTGCGTGCCCCTTCCCCTCAGTTACCTCAACGCCGTCAAGGACCAGCCGGCCTACCTACCCCTCGCTCACCCCGGTGTCAAGGCCCTCGCCGCCGCACTTTTCTTGGCCGGTCAGACATTCGTCATTTCCTCCATGTGGGCGCTGGGCGTCACAGGCACCTACCTGGGCGACTACTTTGGTATTCTCATGACCCACCGAGTCACCTCTTTCCCGTTCAACGTCCTCTCCGACCCTATGTATGTCGGTTCGGCGCTCTCCCATCTTGGGACTGCGCTGTGGTTCCAGAGTCCCGTGGGGATTGTCCTCTCCGCCTGGGTCTGGTTGGTCTACGTCGTTGCGCTTAGGTTCGAAGGGTGAGTCGGCGCGTTCTATCGCTCCATCGCAATTGGATGTATCATCCTATCTTATCCCTCTGCGCCCACGCGAAAACAACCATGATCATTCGGATGAACGGTCTGCATAGACCGAGTCGACCAGTCCACGCCGCTAATCATTTCTATTTATTTATTTATTTTTGCTCACCCTCCCCTGCGCAGGCCCTTCACCGACAAGATCTACTCTGCTAAATCTAAAAAGACCGACGCTCTCGACGAGCCTAACCCTAGCGCTAGCTCCACCGCAACCGCTTATCCCGCTACTCCATCCCGACGATCCGGCCGAATCGCAGCTCGAAAATCCATCTCTGCCTCTGACTTTGAAGTCGACTCTTCCGACGCTGATGCCGATGCTCCCTCGACTTCTGCTTTTACCTCTACCAAGTCTGGAAGGAAGTCCAGGTCTTCCGCTCTCAAGGATGAGTTGAATGCCGCCGCTGGGTCTGGGTCTGGGTCTGGGTCTGGATCTGGACGGGGTACACCTTCTAGGATGACTAGGAGCAGGAGCAAGGGCCGAGTCAGCGAGGTTGACACTGACTAAGTTGGGGATGTGTGCCAGTGCCAGCTACTGTGTGGTCAGCTGCGCCGGGGTGGAGGGTAATCGAGATCAGGCTTTCAGGTAGCCGTGGTCATGGGTGACAGGCACTGAAGAATGGTGTCAAGGTTGAGAAGCGACGCGGGTGTCAGCAGGTTCCCATCGATCGATATGCGGTGCGTTTGAACTGGGTAACGAGAGCGGGAGATGGGGATGTGTCAGGAATCTGGGGGAACTGTGGATCATAAGAGATATCAAACGGCCCTTGCTGGAGAATGTATACGGAGCATGAAAACATGGAGAAGAGGAGGCTAAGAGGTGCGAACAGGGGTCTAGGGTAGAGCTTGACGGAAGCAGCGAGAGGAGAGTGGAAAGAAGGGAGGACGACTATACCCTCTTATCTACCTATACGGCCAAACATATATAGACATACCCAGGTGTCTCAACGATACCATCTAAAGTAACAATCTTTTCAAGGGTTTTTGTCTGCTATAATTCTCTGCGATTCGTCCCTCGCGCGATCCGATCAGTCAGTTAGTTTACTGTGAATAGTGTGAAAAAGAAAAAACAGTAGTGATAGATAGAAATCTTTGTATAAGCCTATACAGTATATACCCTCAACCCTTTAGACTAGCGAGGCTGTAAGGCGCATCAACTGCGGATCCTTACTACCTGATGCAAAAGAAAAACAAAACAAAACGCCGAAATGGAATCGGATTGTGCATGTACTAGAGCATTCACCTTTGTGGATTGTGGGCGGTAAGGATGATGATGCTGAAGAGGAGGATCATGAAGTTTACCTCTCTGAGTCTAGGATTTGATAGAAAGAAGAACACTGTCATATGGAGCTAACTACCCTCAGCCACAAACAGTTTTATCACAATATATTTTTGGTCGACGTCGCTCCACTACTGCAATGTATCTAGTCAAGGTTTCTCCCAATCTCCTCTCCCAATCCCACTCGTGGTTACACTCGCACTTGCACTTGGATGGTCCCAGATGAGATGACAGTGCAAATTGATCTGGTCGAATCACGAAAACGACCAAGTGACACTATGAGCTGAACTGCTTGACATATGACAGGCTACGACGGTATGGAAACGAGTTCGTATGGGATCCAGTGCAATCAATGGAATGACATGATGACTATAGACAGAAAAACACACGGAAAAGAATCACGTATCGTATCGTACACTGTGCACCGAAAATGTCCATACTCCATACACGAAGAGGAACACGATGTCCTGGTCCAATAAAGCTGGACCGATGCTGGGATACTACTACCAATCAAGGGGGAGGGAATCCTCGAAGATGATCGAACAGAAGAAGAATGCGTCATGAAGGTGTTGGATGGCGAGAGTCTGAGGTAGAACGATGATGTGATGAATGCGGTCTCATTCAACGGCCAGGGGTATACATTATCTTGTAGAATTGTCCGTCATGTTGAAAATGCGTGGGTATGATGCAATGGTATAGAGGGCTTGATAGTAACGGTTCGTGACATGTTCGGGAGGTTTGAGCGAAATGATTGAAATCATATCACGCGTGTTTGCTTGTGCTTGATGCGAGGTGGAAAAAGCTGCAACATATGTCTAGAGGTGAACGCTCGACTGGCGTGGGGTCGGACAGGTCAAGCTTAACACTTGTCTTTGAGAGAGTTTTTCTGTCCAGGTTCACGCACCAATCACGAATTGTCAGCATCAGCGTATTCTGCCTCTGGTGTATTACAATCCATACGTCTGGACTCACAGGGAAGGTATAACCCGCAGCATCCCAAGTGGTCAAGTTCGGGTTATTGTAAGCGTTCGCATGTCGCGCGATGTAGTCGGCAGTAGGTCGATCATCGGGATCACAGCCCAGTTTGCCTTCGGACCGCTGGTAGACTCGGATGTAGTCTATGTGCATCTCTGCGGGCCAGTCGAGCTCGGCAAAGTTTACAGCTTGGAAATTGTTCGACATGCCGAAGTTGATTACCTGTTCAACGAAGACCCTAAAGGTGTCAGCGCGAAAGTCTTCTGGGAACTGGTTAGCGAAGCAGGTGGACAGAGAGCGCACCATAGCCATAGGCTCTTCCGGGATCAGCCGCTGGCCGATTCCCATGGTGGTGTCAGGACCGACGGCAGCAGGGTACATTGTCCATGACTTGACGCCGTCAGCGACCCAAGTGATGTGTCCGGCGTCTCGGTTATTGGGGTCGGAATACATTTCGACAGCTGATCAATGAATGAGAATAATCAGTCAAGATTCCGGGACAGCAGTCTCGATGGCGCACTGAATCACTATGCGAACTCACCATGCACGCCGAATTGCCCGCTGGTACCCTGATACAGGTCATTGTCGATATAAGTCAGACTCGACACAGCTTCCTGGAATGTTCCACCCTTGTACGAGTTCCAGATCGTAAGATCGGTATCATACTGAACGGCACCTTTACTGCTGTTCAGATACTGGTATCCGTTGTCGAACGGAGCGACCTGCATGGACTGAGAAAGCTGACCCCGCGGTCTCGACAGATCGATCTGCGCTTCAAGGATATCGATTTCAGGAGTACCTCGTCCGTATGACACGTCAGGTCCGGGATGGTCTTCGCCTTTACAGGTACAGGCCGACACTCGCTGTCCAGGAAGGCTGGGACAGCGGCAATCAGCCATGGCTCCTTATCTGTTGGCGGCCCGAGACCGACGCTACTCACTATGACACTGGACCACCATTGTTGGAGGTAAGAGCGGCCTCGGGACCAGTACCGTCTACCGTAGTTTGGTTGGGTAGCGTACCGATATCGCAGGAGTCATAGGTGTACGGCCAAGTACCTTCGGTTGAAGCACCGTAACCCGGTCGACCAAGATTACCCATCATCCATACACCAGGCCAGAAGCCTCCCACGGTATTGGTACCGGGCAAGGACACTCGGGCTTCCATATAGATCGAATATTGGAAACACAGCTGATTCCATGATTGCATCATTCCGGACTTGAAATTGAGATCGTGGATGGGCTCTTGCGTCATCCTGAGGACCAGGTTCCCGTCCTTGGTTGTAACAGCAGAAGGGTCATACCATTCGAAGTCACCGGTGGGCCAGTAGTGGATATCGACAGCGGTCCAGTAAGGGTCATCACCAGGATAGAAAGTTCTATGAACGCAACGAGACGAGGCAGCAAGATCAACGCTTGGCTTATAATCTGTGGAAAACGGTCGAACTCACCTTCCATCCTTGTTGAATTCATCCGAGAACACCAGAGAGTATTGCTCACCGTCGAATCCGGTCCTCGTATATGAGTCTTGAGGTGTGTCAGGATCAATCATACTCGTAAAACCATCGATCTTTGGTATTTGTCCAGTCGAGTTGATTCCGCCGAGATTGTATGCTCCATTGGATGATAGCGAATGCTTTGTGTAGAATGAGATGATTGGGTATCCGGCGAACAGCGCTATGATCCCGAGTCCTAACAGCAAGAGACATCCGATGTTGGTCGCTCCTCTAGCAGTGAAGATGCTTCCTCGGTCGTGCTGTAAGAAACAGGAAGCGCGTGACTGCGGTCAGTACCACTGTCGCGAGTGTTGCCCAAACACGTAGTGCCGATGGGGAAAGATCGATGGGGCTACGCTGCAATGCTCAATGAACACTCACGCGTCCCCTGTCCCGCGGATCGGGGTTATGCAGCCAATCGTCCGCTTCCGGCTTTCCGTCGATCCCACCGTCGAAACCCAGAGGGTCCTGAGCCCATTGTCTGCCGTCCCTCGCTCCGACGGCTGCTGACCCTCCTGGCCCTCCTAGTAGCGGTGCGTTTGGATTTAAAGGTGGCGATGATGCTGTTGGTCCATATCGTTGAGAGGCGGATTGCTGTGCGTGAAAGCAGATCTAAGTCAGTATTATGCCTCGCCGGGACGATGTCAGCGTCTCAAGGTCGGTCAGAAATGCTCGCCGGCTGAAAGAAAGGATGGTGGTTCACAGTTCTAGCATGCGTGGGCCTCAGATTCGAGCCACTGGCTTGTGTTTGGCTGGGCGGGGTAGGCGGCAAAGTATCATGCAACGGGACAGGTTTATATGACATTATCGTGGTAGCAGCGGGAAAGACAATTCCGTAAGGGCAGCCGCAATGAGAAGAAAGGTTAAAAGAAGTTGAATCAAACGACGATGACTTGAGAAGGGTGAAGGATGAGATGGAACGAGATAAATTGAAGAAAGCTTGGAATCCTCCTCGCCAAGCTGAAAGAAGAACGAAAATAGAAAAGCTTGTGTAACAACGAGAGAATCAAAGAAAGGAAGATAAATGGTTTACAACCTTCAAGTCAATGGCGAGATCTGCGCGCACCCATACTGTAGCTTACATGCGAATGGTATTGCTGCACCGCAGTGTAAGACGACGGGAGTGTGAGGTACGGTAACGGTGTAAAGGAAGCGGTGCAACAGTGAGGTTGAATAACACGATGCGCGATGCCAGACATGACCACAAACAAAAAGCCTGAGAACACATGACTAAACGAAACAAAACAACACTCGTAACTCGGTTCTCGGCACTCACTATAAACCGCAACGGTACGTGCGCATCATATTGACAGTGCCAAGTTTGTAATGCGGTACTCGGTACCTGATTACAACCCGAAAATAGAAAATAGAAATCCCACGACAAAGGGTAATGTCACACTAATCCACTAATCAGGATTCACGGATTAAAGGGGGGGCAATGATTTCAGTCTAAATCGCCATACAAAACACGTCATGTCCTGCCCGGTACCCTGCGCTCGTGGGCGGGTGTTTTTCTCCGAAATCACCATATCACACGCAACTAAAGAGAAAGCAAGTAGCATGCGAAAAACATGGCGGTGATGATGATGTTGTGAACGATGTTGCCCCGCACTGAAATGACCGTCCGATAGGCAATGGCCGCATTCCTCATGCACTGTTGTCTCGCTTGGAGGCTGATAAGTGACCACGAGTGACAACAAACCAGGACCCTCGTTTCAACCGAGAATGATGAGGGTTGATAACGCTGACGTATGAGAGGAACGTTTGAGAACGAAAAACTTCGAAAGCATGAGATCGACGAGGAATGGGAAAAAAAGGTCACACCAGGAGTTTTCAACGGGGTATCGGCGCGTGAGAGAGCAGTCATACATTGCACAGCAGACAAGCTCGACGAGGAGCAAGAGACATTTTGATGGAGAGAATGGCCACCAGAAAAGAGCAGACCAAAGCACAGATAACAGCTTGACCAGAGAAAGGAAGAGCGGTCGAAGAGGCGTAGAGCAATCGTGACAGCGCCAGGGGAAAAAGAAAATTGTAAAGCGAGCCAAAGAGGGATGAAAGCATGAACGCAGATTCGACGGTCCGTAAGCTCACCTGATACGGGTTGTTGTTGCTGTTCCGATTACCTAACAGAGAGTGCATGCTCTCGGCTCTATCGGGCATTCTCCCAGCGCTGGTATCCCCCAGACGTCCTGTTGCGCTGGTGTATGCTCTTGAAGGGTTTGGCATGTTTGCGAAGTTCTTTCCAAGCGGACGTCAATGCGAGAACGAGAAGACGATGGCTCGGGGTTGCGATGTATGTCGTTCGAGTTTGTATCTGACGTTGGATCTGCCGAGACGGCTCTTGAATCGCAAGGCGAACGGAGGACGAGAAGCAGATAGTGATCAGGCAGAATCAAGTCCTCGGACTGTATCACTTGTTTCGGTGTCAAATAAGTGTACCCAGTGGCCAAACAAGAATGCGTACGGCGATAAAGTACGAGTAGACAGGTGGATCGTCGAATATAGGTCTGATGGACTGTCGTTTTTTTTTTTTTTATCGAGGCAATGGTGGAAGATATCTAAGCTAGAAGATCGCCTAGACAAACGTACGGAACAATGTCAAAGACTGAGACTAATCAATTTCGACGAGGTGAATGTCAGTTGAACAAAGAGCCAGATCCGCAATTAGCGTTGTGAGATCGATCAAAAGCCAAATGATCCAGTGATACTGCTTTCTGCTATCATCGCATGTGCGCC
Organism: Kwoniella heveanensis BCC8398; assembly: GCA_000507405.3. Lineage (NCBI taxonomy): Eukaryota > Fungi > Basidiomycota > Tremellomycetes > Tremellales > Cryptococcaceae > Kwoniella > Kwoniella heveanensis. Next base: position 78,373 of record KV700136.1, on the reverse strand, counting down.
CTGTATGCTATGCTCTACGATGCCATAAAGCTAGATGCATGGCTACGACATCGGCGCGTGCCAGATGATGCTCGTTCTCATGCGAGGAATGCATGTACTGTGAAGAATACGCGCGACACACACACCCCGTCATCGTATACAGGTATGCAGTACGTATACTCATCACCAACACCAAAGGAATGAGTGACATACGTATGTTCTGTTTTTAGAAACGACCCAAGCATACTCACACTTTCGCTCGCCTGCGGATCATTTTGCATGTTTTTTTCAGGGGTATCAAAGGGAAAGGGAAAGAAAGGGGGGGAGAAAAGCAAGGGTGGTGGAGGGCTTTGGAGGGTCAGTGAAGTGGGTGAAGTAAGCGTTACGTTACAATACGGGCTTCTACGGATTTTGGGTTGCATGTACGCTTGCAAGCTTGCAGGTAGAAAGGATAGAAGATCCAGGTTGCACTACTGCTCGGCAGTCAAGATCTGTGTAAACGGTATACGGTACACTTGCACCAGACAGCAATGTTTGGTTGTTATTGGTTGGTGCCTTACTTGTCGGTATGTCGAGAAGGCATGCTTCGGGAGAGTTAGGCGGGATCATTCGTTACAGGTACACCCAGGACCTCAGTATCATACTGCCCCGCCACACCGTGGATTATCAGGAAACACCGCCCAGTCTGCTTGCACTCTCTTCCCAACAGTCGAAACAAGATGGGAAGCTAACAACTAGTTCCTGTAGCCCTACCCTCCACCGTGACTTTCATGAGAGTGATGGCGAGGAAAGTGAGGTAGTGGTGCCTTGACCATCGATACACTTCTCTGCGGATGACCAGCTGGTACTACTGCCGACCCGGGGAACAATGTAGTCGCCATGCTGTGTTCTGTTGTATGTAAAGAAGGCGCTGAACCGCCAAAGCGCCCTTGCCTGTGTGGCAGCCAGCGCGTCCTGTCTGACACTGACATCACCGTTACAAGCACTTCAGCACTCAGTCTTCAATCTCTGTCTGTTTGTTCGTACACTGCCAAATTTGAGCCGTTCGGTGCTGCTGGTGCTGAACTCTCTTTCCAGGCGGATATACGTGGGTGGATTTGAAAAGCTAAGCTCGTGAGAGCAACTAGGGTTTCGGACACTGTTCAGGGTCGTCTCCCGGATAACTATATGATATAATAGTTCGGGTTCAGTTTGTCAATCCATGTTTCGGAGAGGCTACTATCCTTGTTTGTTTGTTCTTTTGCCCAGACACTGTACCTTGTTCTGTATAGCTTCGACCATGTATCGTTGTTGGCCGAGACAGCCTTTCAGCAAGCGGTTGCAGCTGTTAGTCATCCGGCCTTACTACAGCGAACATCCAAAGCGCTGATCTCATCCCTTTGGCTCATCGATCAAGAATATCTCAGCTGCTTATCGCTATCCAGAAGCACAGGCACAGGTACATGCATGCATGCATGCTGCATGCATCAGCTCATCCACATGCACGCCATGCTTTACAGATGGTAGATATCGGCACTCAACAGCTCATCTCGGCTGTCGGTTGGTCACTTGCTACAACTCGTGCATCCACTGTCCGGTTGTACGGCGCCGGGCCAATTCCGGGCCGTCAGTCCACCAGGTGGAGGTTTCAACACGGTTCATCAACGTACCGTACCCGGCCAAACCCATTCGAAGATGTTCGAAACAGGTCAATGATGATGAGAGGAGAGTTATAAGTGTGTATGTTTACACGAGCTAGTGGATGTATACCTAGACTTTGATTCTGGTCGACCCAGACGATATATTCAAGGAGCTCTTTCGCGCAAGGACCTTCGGCGATCTAGTACACATCAAGCTCCCCACAGGTATATCATCACTGCTCTAGACGCCGTACAACAGACATGTCGAGCAACAACAATCAGGCTCAGCTCTCTGGGAGAGTAGGAATTGTCGGTACGGGCCATCGAGCGAGGGTGAGTAGGTCTGGGTCTCAATCTGGCCGGGACCAGAAATTGAACAATCAGATAGATAGATAGATAGATAGACGGAAGTTTCGCTACAAACAAACGCTAGGAGATTGAAGCGGGAGCGATATAGGTGTGACTGTAGCTGACTCTGCCTGGTCTGGATATCTCGGCACGCCTCGTACCTGATGGATGCCCGTAGCTGTACACTCACTCGATCGCTGCTCGGCCTTCACTCGAGCTCGTAGCGCTATGCGATACCAACTCGGATAGGATGGACCACCATAATCAGCTCTTGAAAGAGGCCGGTCGACCTCAAGCCAAGAAGTACGCCGCGGTGAGTCTCACCTTCAAACATGTCTCCCGCATAGCCTGGCCAGGCCTCGACCTATAGATGATCAAGGCCAGGAGACGCTGTACAGATCTCGGAAGTCTGATGATCGTGCGTTCGATTTGTATCGATACTGATTTCTATTCGCCATGGCTCCATCTGCAGGAGGACTTCAACAAGATGCTCGAAGATGAGAAGCTCGATATCCTGGTTGTCACCACCATCGATTACACTCATGACTTGTACATCGTGCCCGCTGTCAAGAAGGGTATCAAGGTATTGACTGAGAAGCCTATGACTACGTGAGTGAGCGAGCGAGCGAGCGAGCGAGAGTTTCCCGTGTATATGTACGTGTAGAGCGTAGCGCATCGAGGCGCTATTCGAGATGTGACGCTTTTGGGAGAAGACCTGGAAAGTCCCCTCTGGGCTGGATAGGCTAATGGGCAAAGAGAGCATCGCCGACCAAGGATAGCATGTGCTGATCATATATTTTTCGTCATCTCAGCGATGTCGAGAAGTGCAAGAAGATCCTCGCCGCTGTGGAAGAGGGCAAGGGCTCCGTACAAGGTGTGTTCCTGCAATCAGCCAGACCTGGTGCTGCCAGGCGGGGAAGCGATTACTACCCTATACCAAGAGCATTGAAGGGGGAATCCAGGCTGACTGATGATCTGCTTCGTCTTGGGTGTTGGATCTCCATAGTCCTCTTCAACTACCGATACAACCCCGTCCACTGGAAAGTGGCCGAGGTGATTGCCCAGGGCAAGATTGGCAACGTCAAATCCGTGCATTTCGAGTGGTTGTTGGACACCGTCCACGGTGCGGACTATTTCAGGCGATGGCATAGGTACAAGGACCGATCGGGTGGATTGATGGTTCACAAGTCGTCGCATCATGTGAGTGTGATGCGTTCATATTGATACTTGTCCACAACGATTTTGCGTCTCTGCGGAATGCCTTGAGTACCGGCCGTAGCGGTGCTGAAGGAGCAGCACTGACACCACCCCCACTTGCAGTTTGACCTCGTCAACTTCTGGATTCAGTCCAAGCCCGAATCCGTATTCGGTCTCGGCTCCCTTTCGTTCTACGGAAAAGAGCAAGGCCAGAAATCCGGCTGGGCTCGAAGCTACGATCGAGCTCGAGATAGCAAGGAGGCGGAGGATGACCCGTTCGCTATTCATCTGGAGGATGAGCCGGGCTTGAAGGCTTTGTACCATGACGCAGAGCACATTGGTGAGTAGGCGTCTGTGGGAAAAGAAAAAGCCGTCCAGACCTTATCTTTCTTCTGCCCAGCTTGTGGGATCAACCGAAAGTGATCAACTACTGATGCTGTCCCTATGCCCGCGGTCTAGACAACTACCACCGGGACATGAATGTCTTTGCCGACGATATCACGATTGAGGACGATATGTCTGTACTCGTGCATTACGAGTCGGGCGTCAACATGACCTACCATTTGACCGCTTACAGTGTGAGTAAAGTGATACTGAAGAAGTGGTTCCTGCTCCCTCTTCCCACATCCCACATATCGCAACGACATCGTGCCTGCTCCTGATGCTGATAAACTAAAATCTGCATTTCCCTGCGAATCCAAACGCAGCCGTGGGAAGGCTACAGGGTTATGTTCAACGGCGACAAAGGCCGACTCGAACTTGAATGCGTGGAGTCGACTCACCGAGTACCGGCCAAGAAGGGAGGGGACGGCGACGGTGTCGTTCACGGGGAGAAGGCGCTCAAGAACGAGGGACATAATAAGATCACGCTCCAGCAGCTTTGGAAGGAGAAGGAGGACGTACCGTACGTCCAGGCCAGCGGAGGACATGGTGAGTGGAGTGTGGCAAGCATTTGGCGGATCTCAGGAGTGACATGGCCGGAGGATTCGCCTGGGAGAGAGAGCTCCAGGATCTACGTGAGAAAAACGTATTAGGCATAAGCTGACTGAAGCGCCATTGGCTTGGTTTGCGCCCAAACAACAGGCGGCGGCGACGAAGCGATGTTAGCCCAGATCTTCGGCCCTTTACCTAACGTGAAACCCACCGAAACACCCATCACTGGACTCTCAGCAAACCAGATCGACGGCGCGCTCGCCATGGCTGTTGGGTTGGCTGCCAACGAGAGCTTCAAGACTGGGAAACAGGTGCAGATCAAGGAGCTTCTCGGGCGGCAGCTGTAGCGGAGCTCCGGTTTCGAGCTCTGACTAGCGCTAGCTCCAAGCTGAACTTCGATGGGACTCCGTATAGGTGTATTTATACATGGAAGGACAAAACGTGATGCGATGGTCATAGGCAGTTCTGCGTTAACGGAAAGAAGCGTGTTCTATGCAGTATGCATCATTATTGAAACGGGTGCATGGCAAGCGAACAAGGCCTGTTGATCTCGTTAGATTTTGTCTAGTGGCTAGTCTCTGTGAACGAATCGAAGCGCCCACTGGAAACTTGGAGTGTTGAAGACAGTATGGCGTCTCCCCGCAAGCTTGCTGGTTGTGTACAGTCGTCTGAGACCTCTATCTCGATGCACGATGAAAAAAATGGCAAACATTGACTTCGATACACTTATATATATATATATATATGTTACACATCATCACAGCCTCCTCTAGATCTTGTGCTGGGATCCTGAAATTCCACCCAACTCATACCCGTGATATCCGAAATCGTTAGGAGTAGGCGTTCCTCCATTGTGCACTTTCGTACCATCCATGATATGTATCAGTATATATCCACCTCATCCGGCCCTATTTTACTCCGTCGCTCAACACTTCGTGCAATCTACTGCCTGTCTACTATTCTAATTCACCAGCAACAATGACAGTGTCTATAAAGCCGGACACATGGGGTATTTGGAGTCCACCTCGTCACCGACTTGCATCACTCCCGACCTTGGCCTCTCCATCGAGCCTGACCGGACGGGCCTGACACGTCCGATACACCCTTACAACCCATCAGGTACTTCGCAGTTGCCGAACTTGGGACTCTCACCGCCAGGCTGAGCGAGACTTCTGACAGTCTGTACGGTCGTGTAAGCTCCGACGATGGTACCGAAGATGATGAGGATCCAATCGAGGATTCGGCCCTTGCGTGAAGGGTTGCAAGCCTTGAGATGGAGCATCGGCGGGTAAATGAAACAGAGGGGGATACTGGTGAGGGATATCGCAAGGGTAGGTGTTAGTCGATGCCCTCGATGGCGCGTTTGCAAAAAGGTACAACGCCCTCCGTCGCGAGGAAACGAGGAGGGAGGGTGAGGAAGCAAAGGAGAGAGACAGGAGGCCACATTGACTCACCAAGCGAAGCTTCCAATAAGACTGACAAACTTGTCGAGCTCACTCGATCCAGCCCACGACAGCAGAGAGCAGAACAACACTGTGCATCCTCTGAAGACGTTCTTCTGCCATTTGACCGAGGGGTTGTGTTTGCCTGACCGGGAGAAGAGCCCGTTTTCCATGATTCGAACGGCTGGGAAGAGCTGAAGTGGAATAGAGAGGAGGATGGCAACGGAGTCTACAGACAGCGAAAGCCGGTCAGCTCAAGCCTCTACTACTAGGCATCTGCAAAACAAAGCGGTCTGTTCAGGTAGCTAGTCAAGACTCACAAAGAAATTGTACGGCCTGGACAAACTTGTTCTCTTGAGGCAAGTTGACGATAACAACGGTCTGAATATTGCTGCCATAGGTAGCGTACGACATGACACCAGCGCCGGCGAAGAGCACAGCAACGAATGTCATGACGATTGACAGCAGCCTCGGGAACTTCTGGGGCTCTTTCATCGACTCTGTGATCGGAATTACGCTGCAAAACGCCAAAAGAGCAGTTTTGAAGGGTTCTGTCAGCGCTTAACCCTTATTTGGACATTTGATTGCCTTCCTAACGGAAGGCGCCTAGAGGGCAATCGGAAAAGAGGAACTCACAGCCCGATACCCTCAAACGCGAAGACAGCTGTACCGATGAGCAGAGGAAACGATTCCGCGTTGAAAAGCTGGACATCGGCTATACCGCGATGCGAAAGCAGGGACGTCTCCTGAGCACCGATGTAGACGACTGGGAGAATATAAATCATGAGCTCAAAACCGTGCTCCAGTTGACTGCTGCAGGACGGGAACCTGATTGCCGGAAAGATTACTTACTTCCGATGAGAATGAAAGCATCCGCCACTAATGCTGTGCCGGATAGTTTGGCAAGGTTCCGGACCATCGCAAGAGGAAGGAAAACGATTAATTGGCCAAAGATGAGCCACCGGACGGGAATAAAGGTCTTGCAATCCGTGACAGCCATGAAGAACGCCTGAAGGTTCTCAGCGATGAAGATTGTATAAGCTGTACGGGCGAAAGGTGTAATCAGTCAGCTACTCGTTCACTGTACTAGAGTATTTGGCAGCTGCGTTTCCGCTCACCCGCAACAAAGCCGATTTGAGAGACAGTGATCGAGGTCAGAATGATCAATCGCATGTAGTTGCCGTAGAGTGCTCCGCCGATGTCTGGAAACGGAAGACGATCAGTCGATGCTCCCTGATGAACGGATACCAGGTGACTGGGTGCCCCTGTCGACACGGAGAAATTCTCTCACCTCCGAAAGAACCTGGAACCTTCATGTAAGCCTGGACGAGTAACAAGAAAGACCACAGGGAAATGAACGCAATGGCGACCATAACAATGGCAGAGAAGAGGATGCCTGGTAGACCACTGAGTCAGCGGAGTGTAGGTCGGCACAGCGTTTCCGTTCTAGCTCACCTCCATTGAAGAACCTGTAAGACAACAACAGGTCAGTCATGTACGATCGCACATGCAAAGACAACTCACGCTTTGCCCATGAACAGAATACCGGTACCGACGAAACCCTTGAGCAGCTGTGATCAAATGCAATCAGCCGAGCGTTCCGTTGCACGGAGTGACCCTGCTCAGAGAAATGTTGACATACCATCAGAATCGCCTGCGTTGTGCTGGCTGTCCCACCCGCAGTACCAGACTTGGTCCTTCTGTGCCTAGTCATGCTCATCCCCCTCTTGGTCGCTCCCAAGAGAGGTGCCCGTTCCCCTCTCGGAGGGAGACCAGGCTCGTCGCCCACGTCAGCTGAGAAAGGTCGACGAGCGTAGGTCCCCGCGCCCGTAGACGAGCCGGCAATGGCAGGGAAAGACTCTTCGTCCTCTTCCTCCTCTTCGTCGACATCGTCGTCTTCGTTCAGATCTTCACCGGCCTGAGAGTATAGAGACGCATGATCAGTACGTCGTCATGTGCCGGTACGACTGGCTGGGTCAAGTTGAAGGGAGACGTGTAGACTTACAAAGTGTCCATACAGGAACAAGAAGTCGACGACATTCCTGACCATCGTAGGCGCCTCGAGTCCTTGTTCCTGCGCCCGGTTGACCACAAAATTTCTTCGGAAACCTCCGGGCTCTTTGATGTGGGCAAGGGTCGGGTCAAGGATGGCGGATCTGTCGAGCGGGATGTGGGAGAAGGAGGCGGATCTGACGGGCTGGTGGGGGCGATGCTCGTGCTGCCATTTGTAGAGATCGTGCCTGAGTACAACGGTGGGTGGACGACCGTCGCGAGGGTCAGCATGATCACATTTACCGTGAGCAGGTCAAAAGGGTTGAAGATAGCCAGCGTGTCAGAAAAGCAATGCCGAGGGTTCGGTGCTCGCACTGGCGGCCGAGGTAGAACGAAAGGATGGCGATTCGCACTCACGTTACATCGCCTCCGACAGCATCATAGGGAATGGGGAACTGCTCTGAATCGTCCCTCGGATGGGTGCCAGTACTTCCATAGCCCGAGACCCCGCTATCTCCTGCGGCCCCGTTGACCTCATCAATAGCCAGATCTTTCGTGGGTGTACTACCACCTTGACCTTGACCGGGTGATTCTCCGCCGGGGGTGCCAGCTTTCGAGGCTCCTGCTCCACTTCCGCCTGCGCCTCGCTCATCGGCGCTGACTAGATGTCGTCGAAGCACTTTAGCTTTCTCCTCGTTGGTCACATCAGCCAAGTTGGAGAAGCTGGAGTCTCCTGCTCCGGTAGCGTCCAGGTCTTTGTTGGCATTGGAAAGTCTTCGCGGAGTAGAAGTGTTTGAATTATCCCTTGAAAGCGAAGGTCGAAGGTTGCCCGATCCCTGACGAGACAAGCTCTGTCGACTCGAGGACGGGGCAGGAGCGTCGGATGCAGAGGCAGACGCAGAGCCCATAGAAGCCGTCAACGCAGAGCTTCTCTCCGCCGCTGCCGATGCAGGGGTGGGGGACTGCTTTCTGCCTAGCATGTTATCCGAAGATGGTTTGGGCGAGAGAGCCTTGTTGGGCGAGTTGGCACGAATGGGCGGGGTGAGACCCGAAGACAAAGGTGATTTGTAGGACGTAGAAAGCGATTTAGGCGCGGCGGCAACGGCCACGGACCCGCTTTGACCTTGAGAGATGGAAGGAGCCCGAGGAGGGATATTGGGTATAGGTGGCGTGTTGACTCCCGACGGTGGCTGAGCAGGCGTTCCAGCTCCCGACCCAGATGGACTACCATTGGCACCAGCACCTGCGGCAACGCCAGCTCGAGCGAGGGAACGTGCGATATTGGGTGACGTCGAGAACGACGCGTTGGCGGCGTTGGTCATTGAGCTGTGTCTGCTACGGACCGGGATGTTAGTCGTGCTGGCGGCCGTTGAAGATGACTGGTCGTTGGGCTGGGCTGAACCATCCCTATCGCGTTTAGGGCTGGACGAGGGCATATTGGGCGATGACACGTTGGGGTTGTCGTGTTCAACGTGCACGGATACCTGAGTGAGATGCTGCGAAAGATGGTGATTGTATGAATGCTGACGAGTATAGAAGGGCGACAAAAGAGCAGCAAGGCGATGTGAGTGAGCGCACTGTATGCAATGTGATCTCCGAGTTGAGTGGAATGAATGGAGGTGCAGTATTGCAATACTTGTACTGTAAATGACAAGTCAAGTGATGATGCTTTGCATTCTCTGCTTTGCTGATGAGATAGACGGTTATGGTTATGGTTATGATGCCAATTCAGCTTCAGCTGGCCAGTGACCATGCGTCCATTTGCGGCGCTAAGCGAGTAGCGTAGTAGTGTAGTGCAGTCAGTCATGTAAGGAAGGAGTGCAGCCGCTAGACTAGGCCGGAATCGGCGCCGATCTTGCAGCAAAACGGGGTAGCGTGATCTTGCGGCATCAGAAAAACAAGCATTAAGATTACGGATTAACCATTAGGATTTCAGCGACTGAATCGTAATCGTAACCGTAATCGCAACGGCACAAAGCGAACACTCTAATCCTAAGGCTTGAGCGGTGTGGCGTGTGGCAACACTGACCTATTTCAATGTACTCCGCACACTGGCCCGTGAGGAACTTCGATGTCATACATGCTCACCACCTGCCTTCCCCGCTAGGTGGATGAAGAAGAGCCGAAATTTAATAAAGAAGAGCCCAAAAACGAAAGGAAAACAAAACAATTTGGGAAGAACAAGAGCGATAAACTACTTGATCATTTAGATAGGCAGATCGGTTCCGCAGATTGATTGTGATAGATCCTCCTCTCTCGCGCCGTCCTCGCTCTTTACTTCCACGCTCACCCCCTATCCGCGCATAGCGCCACCTACATTGATGATCATTGTGCTCTTGTTGTGAAGCCCTAAGGCGATATGTTCGTCGTCCCTCCAAGCCATTGCGAGCTGCGACATAGCAATCGGGCCATAATTTCGAACGATCAGCAGGTGAGCCTTATCCTTCCACTTCCAAACTGCCGGGGACTCACCATCATAGGCTTCTCCCGGGAATTCTGCTTCGATGGATCCTCCTCGATATCATGCCGTAAAAGGGGTTTACCGGACTACCAGAGCCGCGGGAGGGGAGTCAACATCAACAGTAGAAGGCGTCAGTTCCCACTCTATAACGGTGGGCGATATATACAATCGGTTCTTCCACCTCGCCACGAAAGTGAGATTGGGAAGATAACTCACAGCTACATCCCAGAGACAGAATCGCCCGTCCCAGCCTCCCGCCGCAAGATACCCAATCTCGCCTCCGAAAGACAGCGACGAGAACGCCAGACAGCCTGTGCCGGTCTCTAGACCCTTTAAGATGTGCAGGCATTCGCCTGACAGGGCGTCGAATAGCTTGACGGTCGAATCTTGTCCGCCGCTATACAAATAACGAGATCAACCATGTCAGTCTGGTTCTATTGGACAGCCATACTCGCAGTCTTCGATCGCAATGTTAGGAACGAGCGATGAAATGGAGTAGGCAACTTACGCCGCTAAGATCATCCGACCGGTCTTGCACAAAGGACTCCACTCAAGCGTGTTCATTCTCTTGTTCTCGCTTCCACTGACAACATTTAGGCGGTGCAGACAGTGATTCACCCCTGGTACGGGCGTCCCATTCGTGAAATAGTCATCCTCATTGGATCCCTCCTTGGCCTTGACGGGACTGATAGAACGACTGCCACCTCCTCGTGTTGACGATGCCTCAGGATACGAAGGAAGACGCCACACCATACAGTTTCCATCGTCAGAGACGGAAGCTAGCAGGCGGGATGTAATAGGTTTGTTCGAGGACGAGGGAGACCATTTGAGTCGCGTCACGTCGTCGGTATGACCCTTGAGGGTGAAACTGGGTCGCTTATCGCTACCTCGATGTACGAAGATAGTGTGATCATTACCACCAGAAGCGAATACTTCGTCGTCAAGCCAGTCCACGTCATTCACTTCCTCTGGAAAAGAGGGACAGAGCGAACAGGTCAGCAGCCTGCACAGGCAGCTAAAGAGAGCGTTCACTCACTTGTGTGCGCTTCATAGCACATTTTCATATCCATAGTATACCCAGGTCCATGCGCCCATTTGCAAACTGTGAAGTCATCCTTGGCGGTCAAAATCGCTGTTCCGGAAGGATTGAATTTCAAGGCGTTTATAGCACCTCGTCCATACGACATAATAGCTTGCAGTTGACCACTAGGCGTGAATAGTCTTCCTACACCATCATATGATCCCGTGGCGAGCATGGTGCCATCAGGATGCCAGCAGACGGCCGTTACGTTCTTCTTGTTGGATTCAATAGATTTATGCGCGATTGTGATCGGCTTTTTCTGCAATGTGGGGACATTCGCCTTTGGGGACACTTGAAATTCCCATAGTCTGGCGGTGCCGTCACCTGAGCATGTGGCGAGTACATCTGCGTTCTTGGGATTCCACGCGACACATGAGACCTATGCGTGGCAAGCGAAATCGAGGTACCGTATGAAAGAACGATCAGCCTAGGAGAATTGTAGACAGTTTGTTCCGGTCGCTAAATGGGCTGTGCAGATTCGCGACAACTTACAGCGTCTCTGTGTTCCGTCCAAGCGCCTACATACGGGCTGATATCTCCCGTCTTCCGAGCTTGTGGTTTTGGCGAGGGCTGACGTGATTCTGGAGTAACTGCTCTTGATGTTGCCGTACTCGGTACTTTGAGACCAGTCTCGTTCTTCTTTGGAGACGCTATACGAACCTCTTTTGCCTTCTCCTTTCCGTTCTCTCTCTCTTTCTTCTCAGTCTGATCTGACTTCTCGTCTTCTTCATTATCCACCTCCATCTTCTCCGACAGATTATCGCCATCGGCTGCTCCGCTCAGCCTCGCTCGCTTCTTCTCAGCCCTCTTCTCTTTGCTCTTGTTCGCTCGATCTGACGTCTCCGCTGTTGTCATAGTTGGTGTCGGTGTCACTCCCTTTGCTGAGGAATCTGAACGCGAAGGAGATTGATTGGTCGAGGACTCGGTTGACAATTGACGCGTCTTCCTCTTCGTTCTGCCAGTATCGGATTTCACAGACACCTCGGTCACAGTGCGCGGTCTTGACGGGCCTGCGACGGGTTCGCCTTCATTTACACGCGGAACAGGCGTTGAGGCGGAAGCGGAGGTCACAGCTACTGGAATCGGAACCGGAGTCTCGATTGGAGGAGGAGGGAACACTTCAGGTCGCTTTGCGGGTGGAGGAGATGCTCGGAGGGCGGGAGCGAGCGGTAGAGGAGGGTTCTGCGATGATGAAGGGAAAGAGGATGGGCATACATGCGGTATCAGAAGGTGAAATGGGTTAGGGCAAGTGGGCCTGAAGGGTTCCTACAGATTATCATGGTCAAGTCAGCAGGATTTCCCCGACTCCAGTGGTCCGCCATAAGAATGTGATAGTGAGTCTCGGACGAGATCGACGTACCCCACTAGGTGCGACGTGTCTCTCAATCTCCTCCCATCGAAGAGCCTTCCAGAGCTTCCTGACCAGTTCACCTCGCTCAATCTTGCCGTCTGCTCTCCCAAAATGAGGCTGTATCGGACTCCCCTTTGTACCCGTCTGCGGACCCTGATTCGGCCCCATACCGCTGGCAAAAGGTGTCGTTCCGTTCAGATTAGATCTCGAGGATTTACCACCGTTTGCTGATGACGGCGTAGGATATGAAGGATTGAAGTGCTGAAATAACGATGTCTGCGGTAAGTTGGACTCGGCTAAGAGGGAGAATGCTGTGTGGGTGAAGTTTGATTCGAGCAGATACTGCGACGAACGCATCACGTCAGCATGGCCATCTCGAGAGCACGGAATGTCGCAAACTCGATCACACAAGTCACGTTGAGCTCACTTACGAGGTAAATGAGAATGTTTATCTCCACACTGGAAAGCTCAACCCCTATAGTTTCGTCATCGCTCCTCATCTCCACATCGTCCTCAGCATTTACTTCTAGAGGATCAAAGTCTTTGGCCGCCAGCTTCGGCGGTTCTGAGGGCAGCATCGTATGTATAAGGCGTACCGATACTATAATCTCATATGGGTTATTTACGCGTTGGTGAAGTGCTGACGATGGCTGCTTCGCAGAGGGGATCGCTGTTGGGATCGGTGAATAACAATGACGAGCTCAGACTGCGATGATTGGATGTTGTACCTCGTGTCAAGATGGTCTGAATCAAGAAAGGGATTGCTAAAGTTGTGAACTCGCAATAATGTGACCTTCAACTCACAGAAGTCGTCCTTGTTAACCTCTCAAGAGCGAACGAGTGACAGTGTTGTGCTCAATGCGATGAGTGCGGTGGAACATAGGCGTAGGGGGGAATGTGGTACGCATGTGAGGAATGGGATAAAATCATCATAAATGCTGCCAGAAGATATTCGAGTGTACCTCAACGAGCCTGAGATGTTTACTTGACTTTGGCCTACGACGCGTGAAATCGTGGAATCAATCATTGATGGCTGTGGGGTGGGGATGCCGGTGATGGTGATGTTGATGGTGAATGGATTGACGGATTGACGGATTGATGGTTCACTCGTGCACGTTGATGATACACCGACTAAATCATTGTAGTACTTGTTGCTGTGACAACATTCAACAAGAGTGTTGGCTTGAGAAATCACAATCACGTTCAGCAGTCGATCTACTTCCACAGTCAAACAGCTGGCTAGGACCATACGGAGAAACGCGAGCTGTGCCAGCGAATAACCGCTCGCCTCAGGACGATATCGAACGGATCGAATATCAAAAAACGATAGCAACGAGATAGTCGCCTCACACAACGAAGCTTGCCACCCATTACGTTGCATAGGCTCAAGAAGCCGAAGTTCTTCACGATGCCAGCCGTATCATTTCTCCCCTTCCTGCAGACGGTACCCGTAGGCACTCGCCTGATCACGTTAACTCTCGTCCTCCTCTCAGTGGTTGGGCAAGGTCTATCGATCCTAGCAGCTCAGAACACGCCTGCGTCGGAAAGTACCTATAAAGGTATACAGCTACCATGGTTGGTGATGGTACCGGGGAAGAGTATCTGGTACCCCTGGACGCTGTTAAGTGCCGGATTCGTGGAGTTGGGAATCTTTGGGGTAAGTTGTGGTCTACGACTCTGTCCGATCGGGTGTGCGGATTGCATGGTGTGATGGAAGCGTGGGAGTAGAACTCGGCGAGGGAAGAAGGAGGAAAGCTGAGGACAGCGTGGGGGGCTGAGCAAAAATGATGTACGGGTGGAAGAGTTAGCCGGCACGTCGAAGATCTCGACGAATAATTGGACTTGCGGGCTCGTCAGGAGTGTGGTCGAGATTGGCTTCAATTGTCCATCACATGGCGATCTCAGGCATGATCCGGTGCTGACGCTTCATCACTTCACGCCAGCTCATCACATCTGCCATCACTGTGCCACTTGCATGTAGATACCTCGAGCGTGTATGGGGTTTCAAGGAGCTTCTCCGTTTCACTGCTGTAGTCGTCGTTGGCTCGAATGTGATTGCTTTCGGATTTAGCTGGATCGTATGGTTTGTCCTCGGCCAAGAAGATGCCTTGTGAGTGATCATCTTCCATCAAGACAGGCTGCTTGCGTCAACCGTGCGCAATGTTATTTTTCCAGGAAAAGCTGCACCTGCCGCTTAGATCGGTCGCTGCTTGCCTAGCTGAAAACAGCTGACACATGTTGCTCTCTGTGTACGATTTGTAGGTTCGGTTTGCCATACCATGGTTTATCCGGTTTACAAGTCGGCTTCCTCGTTGCCTTCACCCAGCTCATTCCCGAGCACCAAGTGCAACTGCTCGGCAAATTCAAGGTCAAAGTGAAGGTGAGTGAAACACAAATTTTCTGTCGTACCGATGTGCAAACGTCACTAAAATGACACTCGTATGGATGTTCCTGTTGCTGACGAAACACTTCGGATGATAGTCCCTACCAGGTATCCATCTCTTGATCTCCAACGTACTCGTCGTTGTCTTCGGTCCATCGCCTTACATTCTCATCCAGTTCGGCTTCTTCGTCGCTTGGGTGTATTTGCGATTCTTCAAACTTTCTGAGAGTGGAGAATTCAGAGGAGATAGGAGCGAGACTTTTGCTTTCCAGTATTGGTTCCCTCCTCCCATTCGGTGGGTACAGGATCTCCTCTGTCGATAACGGGCTGCTCGAATTGTGGCTTTCGTGCCCCACTGCTGTTCATGAGAAGAGGTGATAATCTCGATATCGTGACGGTGTGAGAGCTAACGTGTTGTACCGTTTTCAACACCACGACAGACCGTACATCTCCATCGCCGCAAACAAGGTCTTCGAGCTGGCAGTCAAGGTCAAGCTCGTTCAAGCATGGGAAGAACCTTCGGGCAACTACAGTCTCCTTCCTGGACCTGGAGGCGCTCGGGCTGAAGCTGAAAGAAGACGGTGAGTGATTCACGATTATCATGGTTGTGACATCATGTATACCACACCGAGACCCATATATCAGGGCAAAGTACGATTATAACATGCATGCGGACTTCAAGCTCAGATCAGTTCGCTGACGTTGATACTCACTAATGCTTCCGCTACAGTGCTCTTGCCCTCAAGGCGCTCGACGCCCGACTCGCATCAGGTTCACCAGCAGTCCCATCGACTTCATCCAGTGTTTCTCCCTCCGCGCCATCCAGCAGCACTGTCCCATCTGTCCCTGTTCCGTCCGTGACCGCTCCGCAGAAGGCCACGACCACGGGCGATGTCAAGGTGTGAACGGACAGATCATCCCTCGGTGGCTTGATCGCTTGGCTGCTTGAGTGCGCCGTGGGCAGCCTGAGTCAATTGGAAGACATGTCTTGTTGCGCAGGACCTAGCCACCAGACTTAATGGATGATGGAAATGGTCATATGCATTCACATAGCAAGGAATCATACGGCGGAGGATATAGCAAGTCCAAGGGGGAAGTCTGCGCAGTTCATCTCAACGAACGGGATAAGTTTGCCCGCAACATTCGCAGCGTCTCAGGCCGTGCGGCTGCCTTGTATCTGTGCGCCTCGGCGCCGATGCATCATTCCACTTCGCGTCAAGGCAACTTGAGTGAAGGATAAACAGAAAGAAATCTCTCAGCCGAGCGGCTTCATCGAGCTCGATAAGAGTGCTTGAGGGAATTGACATCCCGCGCATTGTGTCGGGTCGTGAGGAAACTCAGTCGTAACAGCAAGCGAGCCTGTATACCGTGCGACGTATGCCATGCTTTTTCCAGTACTAGTGTTCTCCCACTTTCGTGTAAAGTCGCCGAAGTAAGGGGATCAATCGCACAATCGCTCATCTTAAATACGCCTTCGTATTGTGGAAATTTCTCCCCTCGAATCTGTTCTTTCGAATATTATCGCGGCCAGGTCTGGCTGGCAACTGCAACTTGGGTGATAAACATATAGTGCCGCGGTTGAGATAGAGGAGATAGCGGAGGATATTCACTTGTTGCAAAGTGGGCATATCAAAGTTGCATGAATGAAGCGTGTGAAACGGCGCTTTATCCCTGCACAATTAACGACTCAACCTCAGTCGTTGCAACGTTGATGGTAGGGCATGTCTACGCTCACAACGATCCTCACTGAGATAATTTGACCATGGTCGCGGAAATCGAGACATGGGCAGCCAAATTCGTCTAGACCAAATCACAACTCAGAAACCTAGTCTCCACCCAACACCGAGCTTCGATCGACCTCGCTGATCAACCTGCCCCCGTGCCAGAACCGGTCCGGTCACAATCTGAGCTGCTCGCCGCCGGTCAACTCATGCTGGACTGATGCATGTATTGTGCACAAGATGGGCATTCGGTCATCTCGAACGGTGCATACCGAAGGATAGACGGTATTAAGTGGAGGGCGAGCTAAATCTGGCATATGGCCTACTGCAACGCGGATCCGGTATCCGGTAATCATCCTCGGGGGAGATAGCTGTCCAAGATCCCCGAGACCGCCTTCGAAGATATAAAGGAAGCCTTGGCCCGGTGCTTAGCTGTCGTACAACCATAGACAATCAAGACAAACACAGCAACATGAAGGTGTTCATCACGGGCGGTACTGGCCTTCAAGGCACCTACATCATCGAGCAGCTCATCGCCGAGGGCCACATTGTCACCGCACTCGCTCGCTCCCCGGCGTCCACCGCCAAAGCACAATCACTCGGAGCGATACCTGTCCGAGGCGACCATCAATCACTTGACGTCCTCCGCGAACAAGCTTCCCTCGCCGATGCAGTCTTGCATTTGGCTTTCAACACATTCGAGACTCTCGAGGGATACGTCTTTGCTTGCGACGAGGATCGCGCCGCCATCGAAGCCATGTGCGAGCCACTCGTGGGTACTTCCAAGACTTTCATTTATGCTTCTGGTACCCTCCTTACTGCCGGAGAAACCGAAGACGACCCAAAGGAAGACAATGATGCATTCCCCCGTATCCTCTCGGACAGGCTTGTACTGTCATACGCCACCAAGGGCGTTCGCGCCATCGTCGTCCGATGTCCTCCTGTCGTACACTCGGCCACCCACCGCCACCTGTTCATCACCTCGCAAATCGACGCCGCCAAGAAGTACGGCTACGCCGCCTACATTGGTGACGGTCAAGCTGTGTGGCCCTCTGTCCACGCCAAAGACGCCGCAAACGTTTATGTTCTCGCCTTGGATCCTACCAAAGCGCCTAGCGGAGTCTCGCTTCACCCGGTTGCCGAAGAAGCGATCCCCGTCAGGACGATCGCGGAATTTATTGGGCAAAAGCTGAATGTAGGAGTCAAGAGCATCCCGCCGGAGCAGGCGTTCGAGCATTTTGGTTTCACCGGTATGGTCCTTCAGATGAGTAATAGGACTACGTCCAATCGGACCAGGGAATGGCTTGGCTGGGAGCCGAAGGAGATCGGCTTGTTGGAGGAGTTGGAGGGATACGATTTTTAGCACTATTGCATAGGAGATGTCTGTGTCTTGTGGTAGACCTGTCAGTAGTAAATCATACGAGACGAAAGGGATGAAAAGTTGGATCTCAAGAGCTGCATCTGATTTAGCCAGTTTAGTTTGAACATTACTCGATCTGCATTATAGGGTGTGATTACTTGCACTAAACCGAGGAGTCCTTGGCATCTGAGCCTCGAGGAGAGTGGCTCTCAGGAGGATAGGTGTGGGCAGGATCCTCGCTGAGCACGTATTCGGACTGAGGAGGCTCTCGGCTTCGGAAGTGCTTGCCCATCATTAACCTGAGACCGTCTCGCTCCCTCTGCCTCAGCTCGGCAGCTGCGTCACCAGTGGCCTGAGTCATCTGTCGTCCTTCCAATCGTCGCTCGATCTCCTCGGGAGTCATTTCCCAGAATCGTCGGTTACCGCTGATGAGTTTTCTCATCCATGGGGGCAAGAGGGCGAGCATTCGGGAGCCGCCGTGAGTCTCCTGCTGCCTGACCATTGCGACGACATCGTAAGGGTCCTTGAGGTCGTGCCATCCGTGAGGGAGAAGTCGGGGAGAGATCTTGCCGAGAAAGTTGGGCACATTGTGGAGCAACATGAACACAATCAATGCGGGGATGATACCGTACGAGATGTTGTCTGCATGTCATATCAGCGGAAGCACCTTGATCACGAATTCACGTGTACTCACAAGTGAAGGGGATACAAGCCAGCACGATGAACGCGGGGATGGAGTCTCCGACATAGTCCCAGTTGATCTTCGAGGCGTTCTCCATCATCATGGCTCCAACGATGACCAAGACGGATCCAGTCGCCCATGCAGGGATGTTACTGAGGAGAGGAGCGAAGAAGATGGAGATGAAGAACCAGAACGAGGTAGTGATGGCGGTCAAACCGGTCTTGCCACCTTCACTGATACCACTGGCGGACTCCACGAAGGGGGTACAAGGGCTGGTGCCGAAGAAGAGACCAGAAGCGGAGATACAAGCAGAGTCGACGAGGAAGGCGACTGAGCTACCCTCGAAGTCACCGTCTCGCATGTCGTAAAGACCAGCTTGCTTAGACATGGCTACAAGGGTACCGGTGGTATCGAGCAGGTCGACATAGAGGAAGGAGATCTGAGCAAGGGTTAGCAGGACGTTGGATTACTGCGGATGACACACTCACGATGGCAACCCAGGTTTTTCCGTTTGCGTACGCGCTCCAATCCACATTCTTCGGTCCAAGCAATGAGAATCCTCGGGCTGACACAACCTTCTTGAAGAACTCGAAGTTGGAGTCACCGAGCTCAGTGTGAGGGAAGGCGGTGACAGCGGTGGGACGAGGCCACGAGATGATAGCGACGAGGAGGATAGGCCAGAGGAGGGCGCCTGCGCAGACCCCGGTGTCGTTAGTGAATGAGGCTGTTATATTACGTTGAAAGAGACATCACTCACCCTTGACTCGGTACATCAACAGGAATGCAGTGACAACACCACCAACGAAGACACCCAACCACAATCGAGGGTCTTGTAGGACGTGGCTATCACAGAACCCGGTGGTCGCATCGGCGTACTCGGAACGACAGCCGGCCAGTTGCAGAGGCGTCGAAATACCACCAGAGATGACGTTTAGACCGCTTGAGCTGAGACCGATGATGGTGAGGAACAGACCGATACCACATCCGACAGCGGCGGTGATCGAACGAGGAATGAGTCGAGCGAGCCACTGTCGAAGACCGAGAATGGTCAAAGCGAAGAAAATGAGGCCTTCAAGGAAGACAGCTGCGAGGGCTTCTCCGTACGAGATGGGTCCAGTTCCCTGCACGGCTTGTCAGTACAACGTTTCAAGCATGTCATGTGCAATGCTCGGAGCTCGAACTCACATTGAAGCCGACCTGACTGTATGCAAAATACGCGTTGACTGTGGGCAGCATTAGCGGATGCGTCCACCTGGCTCATTGCACCCGGACATATACGCACCACCAAGACCAGGAGCGAGACCCAAAGGCATGTTGGCGAGGAGACCCATCAGGAAAGTGGAGATCAACGCGATGGCCGAGGTAGCGACCACATAGTCTCTGTTGAGCTCGTTCTTGCACTGAGCATATGCAGTGTTGGTCGCGCAGATCGGGTCGTCGGCAGTGCCCTCACAAACACAAGGGCCACCTGAATCAGAAAGAATCGACGCGTTCACACTGATGATCTGAGGAGGGGTTAGCGGGGCGACGTGTTTATCATACATGGACGGCTCTAGCTCACATAAAGCATGGCGGCCGCTGTAACCGTTCCCGCTCGAAGTTCTGTCAAGAACTTGGAGCCTTTGCGCTCCAGAGGATGTCCGCTTCCATCCAACCGGAACCACCGTCCGATGAAGGTCGGTGCGACCGCGTTGTTAATGGCGTGCGGTGAGAAGCTGACCATGGTTGAAGGTGCTTGAAGCTGTTTTGTCGGGGGACCCAGACAGGTCAATCAAGAACGGGATACGATACCGTCCTCTATAAATGCAGCGCGGAGGTCACAACAACATTGATTCCTTCACGTATCGAAGAACGATAAGCATTTAAGCAGTATATTTTGGTGGAGCGCGATAAGCATTCCGACTGTGTCGATCTCCAGAAATTTTTCTCATCGCTCGCTTGTGCCTGATAAGGATGTCACTCCAACCAATGAAAAGGGCTACCATTTGTTGACAGCCTCTTCTGGCCTGTCAGATACCGTAATTGTTGGTCGTACCTTCAAAGTGGAGCATGTGCAACCTCGTTTAGTGCCCATAGGCATAGCCGCTCTTTCCGGAAACATTTCCCCTTTCAGCTGTGTCGTCGGTCTAAGACGGGGCTTCACCTGAGGATGCGACCAGAGTTGTCTCAGCAGCACTGCAATCGACGCATGTAATCCCCTCCGCTTTCTTATCTGCAATATCCACCCGGTCAGACCGTATCACACGAGCTGTTCTTGTCGATCTTGATACGCATTAACCGGAGTGCTGAAGCAACATAGGTACTCTGCAGCTCTGGGACAACATTCAGCTAACAGATGAATACATGCGACAGACTTTCCCTGGACCGACTCCAGTGACTACGATTCAAGATGATAGCAGATAGCTGATATATCGAGCCGAATGTATGCGAATGCAGGTGAAATGACAATTCATGACATTTCTTGGAGTCAAGGATAAGGAGAGAAAGACACAACGAAATGATCCGCGAGGTTAGCTATTTATTCGGATACGGAAATTTCGGAAGTACGTGTTCTGCTCCCTTGGTGACGCCCAAGCCTGGGTATGTCCTCCAAAGAATGTTGAGAAGAAGAGACCAATGAAGCCTCTCTCACAAGCTACGTTTGACATTCGGTGGTGTGACGGTCTCGAGAAGGGCACAAACATAGGAGGTCGTGGTGCCGCAGGTGGAGGGGCCGGAGCAGGGGTTTTGGGAGCGGGAGGAGGGGGTGGGGGTGGTGGTGGTGGTGGTGGAGGAGGAGGAGGAGGGACAGGTGCAGGGGGCGCTACAGGTTTAGGTGCCACGACTGGTAACTGAGCCGCAGGAGGCGGCACGGGAACTTTGGACGCGGGGGGAGGGGGAGGTGGGGGCGGGGCAGTGGGCTTTGGCGGCGCAGGTTTAGGGGAAGGAGGGGCGACCTTGGGAGGAGCGGCGGGGGTTTTGGCCGGGGCAGCAGGTTTAGGAGGAGTCTTGGCTGGAGGCGCGGGTTTGGCAGGAGCGGGAGCAGGTTTTTTGGGCGCAGGAGGCTTAGGAGCAGGTGTCTTGGGTTTAGCGGGAGGTTTAGCAGGGGCTTTAGCGGGCGCCTTGGCTTTCTGAGCGTCAAAGTCGGAGGAAGGATCGGCATCAACAATGGTGTCGGCTGCGGCGTCGGCGTCGCTGGGAACCGCGTCAAGCGCCGAGGGATCAGCATCGGGGAAATCTCCATCCAAGGCTGGTATCGCATCCGCGGTTTCTGGCACTTCGGTGGCAAAGGCTGGTGCAGCAGCAGCAGCAATGATGGGACTAGTGATCATGGCGTCCATAGATTCATCCTGTCGTCGATGCAGGGCTCGCTTCTCGGCCGGAGGATCATCGGCAGGAGGGTCTTCAGGGGCAGCAGTGACAGTGACCGTCGCAGTCTCCGTGATGGTAGCAGTGGCGAATACCGAGGGGAAGGTGACGACCTCCGTGAACTCGTAGGTATACAGTTGACCGGGAACTCCAGTGACGACCTTGTCGTTACCACCGTTATAGCCCGGATCTCCAGGGTAGCCGTTGATACCTTTCCAGTGCCCATCATCGTATGGTGATCGCTTGCCCAAATTCCGTCCGACCCATCGCTTGAGAGTGTTGAACATGCCACTTGAAGTCACGTCGACATCGACATCGGTATTGTCCACACCATCCGTCGCTGCGCTGGAGAGCCAATCCTCAGTGATGAAGTTGTTCGCTTCAAGAGCTGACGCCTCATTATCTCGCTGGAACAAAGGATAAGCTCCTTGAGCGCTGTGGCTCATCGAGGCCAGACAAGTCTCGGCGTTGTCTCGGAAGAAGACATCATCGGCGTGCAGAACGAGCTTTCCGTTGATCCAGATGTTGAAACCACCGTCGTTGTGTCCTGGGGTATTCAGCCACACATCTTGTCGAATATTGGTCCACGCCCCTCGTTCAAACGCCCACGACCCTCGACCGATGCTCAGTCCATATGGCGTCTCACAGTCGGAGAATGGAGGTGTTCGACACAATCTTCGTGTTTGCCTATGTCGGGGAGCGTACTACGGGACAGCCAACCTCGTCAACTGTGCGCTGCACTAGCGGGCGAAGGACATTAACTCACAAGGTACAGCTCGCCTCGACCGTTCTCTCGCCACATCATTCGAGTACTGAAACAACTACAGGAGGAAAGGTCAGCATGTCTGACAAGTCATCACGAAAGGAAAAGCCACTTACTCCCTCGCATCCACGCCGCCAGCGCATCCCGCATGTCCACCGTACAGACCTGGCAGCTTGCCGCCCTTCACAAAGTCGAAATCGGCAGGGAAGAAGACACTATACTCGAGGGTCGCGTTGTGAATCCGCCGCAGGTCGAGAGGATGCGCATAGAAAGTTGATCCGCCGTGAGGCGCATTGCCGGGATTGAACGATCCGGCTGGATACGTCACTCGCAAGGAGTTCATAGACTGGTCCCAAGCACCATTCGATGATGCGCTATCTGTCGACTCGGTTGAGAAGTCTGATGAGGAGGAGGAGGCAGAGGAGGGTGAACCAGAAAGAACGGCCAAGTTCTCGGTACCTGCTGAAAAGTTTGAGATGAAGAAGGAGTTAAGATCGCTCAGTTGAACGTCCGAGTTCCATTCCGTTCCAGCTGGTAGGAACGGCAACCCCCCTTCGTCATCTTCGTCCGATGCGTACGAAAATCCATCTTGGCTCTCTCCATACGGTAGTGATCCTTCTCCGTCCATCAACAAAGATGACCCATCCGCGGGAAAAGGAGGTTGGGAAGAGGCGGCCATGACTGATTGAGGATCGCTCATATCGCTCACCATGTCGCTGGATTGCGGCAGAGGAGCGGCGTCAGCGAGGAGCATAGCCGCTGAAAAGACCGTCAAGGTCGTGATCCATCGGTTTGAGGCTGGCATATTGAGCGGAATGGTCGGCCAGCGACGAGTTTATGGACTTTTTTGATGGTTATGAGAAGATCGTATTGAAAGAGACGCTGAAAGGATTTCGAATGGAAAGAAGACAAAGGCGGGGAAGAAGGGAGGAGGCGGTTGCGGAGGGAGGAGGGGGGGAGCAGGATGAGGATGAGGGAGTATATCTGTTCATTCCGTGCTATTTGATGTATATATACAAGGTGCGTGTACTGGTCGCCAAAGAATCGCATACATGCCTTGGTATTCTGGTGGGAATGTCGGTGAATGAAGGTTGATTGGTCTGGAATACTTGTCAGGGGTGATCGGGATCAATGAGGCTGGCAATACAGCATAGCTACCATAGATGAAGTATTTTGTCGGTACTGGAGGGCGAGGTCTGGTTTTCAATGAAATTGTGGCTAGGCCCGGCCTGAGATGGGATGAATACTCTATCGACTCACTCTGCCGATTGCAGGTGATTGGACGACGTCATGCATGTGATCGAGACTAGTAGATGATCAGCCTTCGCTGGACTGACCTGCGGGCGGGGCGAAGTCAGTGAAATCAGTGTGTGCAGGTTGCGTGCAGGTCCATGAAAGAATACCGAAGTCTGGGCTCATGAAAAGCCAATCGATATGGTACTGTACATACTGTCAGTCACTGTGTCTCAGATTTGCCTCTTGAGCGTCGACTGCCTCCCAGCCTCCTTGAACCAGTCAAAATTCTTAGCGAGTAAGTAGCTTTAACACCTACGCGGTATCGTAGTAAGAGAGCTTTGACTGGTTGAAGGGGGGTGCATTCACCTACATACGACCGACATCGGGGCAGACGTTACATTGACGGTCAGGTGTGCTTCGCGCACCAGGCAAGCTTCGTCCGGCGTGTCTTCGTTCGAGGGGTATAGTCAGAACCTGCGGCGCTACCCTTTGCTCTCCACTCGTGATCAGGAACTGAGTCCAAATTATCAAGTTGAGAATCTGTTGTTGAGAAAGTCATTCGTTCCCGTAATATATAGTATAGGACAGTAGTTCTATAGCCGCCGATCCCTATGCGGCGGACGTATCTCTCATCCCTCTGCGTATAACAGATCGCGAAAGTCAACTCCAGCATAGATTACCATGCCCATAGACAAGGTGAACGCATCTGGACATATTTATGGACACCGCCAAGAGGATCAAGCGAGAGAGCTGGCATGATCACGCGATAACGAGAATGTGACGTCGTATCTCTGGAATCGGCAAGAGGATGCGGCGCCGGTACCTAAAGCTAGGGTGCACGCCTGCGGATACCGATCGATCTCGAGAGTCATTTACGGTGACTACCATCGATAGTCAAAATGTTGTTCATAATAACGAAATGGAATCATAGCTGCGTAGACACATCATCATCATCGTTCAAAAACAAAGAGCTTGTGAGATGCATCAAATGATTCACGCTATGCCATGCACGCGTAGTTCTTCTTTCTGGCTCGAGCTTTTGACACACCTGTCATCTGATCGAGAATATAAATTTCGCTGAGTATCAAGATCGGCTCGTCCCCGTTGCTCACAATCGTTCGGACGCTACCGACTTCTGGACAGTACTTTGCAAGCATTTTTGTCGTCTAGCAACATGGACACGCTGCGAGAATCTGTCAGTTGTCATCTTCGTCATCACGCAGTACTGGGCACTGACAATTGTTCGTCCAGTTCGCCGGTCAGGTGATCCGTGCATTCACCGGCGCACGACTGCTGCCCTACCCCGATGAGAAGCCCGACTATGTTCTTCCCAACCGATACCGGCTCAACAAGGAGGTTCGACAGGAGGAACACCCCGATGCTCCCTCTCGTCATCCATTCCACCAAGACAACCTTGCTCCCGGCAACGACTATGACGCGGGCCAGGGTCGACACAGTACGACGAGCGAGGATTCCGACGCTACCTTGACGGTAGACGAGCGATTAGTCACCCGCCAAGGCGCAGGAGGGATCCCGCCAGACAAGATTAAAGAGCTGATGGGCAAGAGCGAGATCGTCACTTGGTACGGAATCGATGACCCGGAGAACCCTTTGAACTGGTCCTTATTCAAGAAGTGTTGGCTGGTGGCTATCATCATGTTGATGACTTCCTCGGTGTACATGGGGAGCAGTATCTGGAGTCCTGCAGTCATGCAAGGAGCGGAATACTTTGGCGTCGGGCAAGTCACTTCGACTTTGGGCTTATCGCTGTTCGTCGTCGGGTATGGAGTAGGACCGCTCTTCTTGTCGCCAGTCACCGAAATTCCCTTGATCGGAAGAACGATCCCATACATCATCACTCTGGCGATCTACTGCGCACTACAAGTCCCGACTGCATTGGTTACCAACTTTGCCGGGTTCGCGATTTTGAGGTTTCTGGCCGGATTCATGGGCTCACCCCCTCTAGCCACTGGAGGTTAGTCGAAGGTCGAGCATGAAGATATTTGTTTTCGGCTGACAGTTGTTTCTCGTGATGTCCCGCTCTGTCTGCAGGCGCCACCATCCAGGACGTCTTCGCAGCTCACACCACACCCTACGCCATGGGTCTGTGGGGTTTATCCGCAGGCGCTTCTCCGGCTTTGGCTCCCATCATCGCTGGCTTCGCAGTCGAGTATAAGGGGTGGAGGTGGTCTTTCTGGGAGATGTTGTGGTTGTCTGGATTCACTTTGATCCTGGCCATTTTTACGCTTCCTGAGGTGAGTGATTCTGTTTTATGCCTGTCCTACGGAGCTATGAGTTGCTGTGCCAGCCATACGGCGTATAAGAAGGTCACAATGGCTAACAGCTCAAGCTGATTTGTGTGATGCTCTTCCTCTATGCCCAGACATCCTCCGGCACGATCCTTCTTCGTCGAGCCCGACGTCTGCGCAAGCTCACCGGCAACCCAAACCTTAAATCCATCTCCGAGATCTCATCTGAACAAATGACTGGAGCCGAGATCACAAAGATGACCCTCGTCCGACCGTTCAGCATGACGTTCACCGAACCCATCGTACTAGCCATCGATCTTTACATCGGCCTGATTTACGCCATCCTATATTCGTATTTCGAGAGTTACCCGATCGTGTATAGCGAGATGGGGTACGGATGGAGTTTGGGAGTGTCGAATCTGCCTTTCGCAGCGTTGTTGGTGGGCAGTTTGATATCGTATGCGGGGTACTGTATCTGGAACAAGTGAGTGCGGTGCTAGGCTCGCTGTTGATCCGCCCATACCACATACCACATCACATTGCAAGGCCATCTCATCTCAGAACCTTCTTTGGGCGAGTCCCAGCTGATACTGTCGGCAAACGTCAGGTTCTACTTCGAAAAGGAATACGAGAAGAACAATCATAAAGTCAGCCCGGAAGCTCGACTACCCATGTCCATGGCCGCGGCCATTTGCTTCCCAGTGAGCCCGCTGTCCATCGTTCACCAACCGAATCTTCCTGCAGATTCTACCGGTCCGAAGCTAATCCATCCATGGACGATGGGCTCAGATCTCCCTCTTCTGGTTCGCCTGGTCAGCTAACCGAACTCACTGGATTGCTCCGGTGCTGTCGGCTGTCGTTTTTGGCATGGGCACTACCTGGATGTAAGTAGTGACTCAATCTCTCTCATCTACTTAGTTCTCTCGACAACACCCCCACGATTGGTTCGAACTTCGCCCCAAATGGTGGAGCAACGCTGACACGTCCTGGGTCGGTACTCATCAGGTTCATGCCCTTCCTCACATATCTTCCTCACGGTGAGTCGCTGGATCTGAAGCATAAGATGAACTTTTCCTTTGCAAGTGCACAGTAAGCTGACTTGTCATACGACTTTGTCTGTAGCATACCCCGAATACGCCGCCTCTGTCCTTGCCTCGAATGACTTCTTCAGATCGATGATGGGTGCGTCGCGCGGCTCGTGTCTCTCGCCCCCTTTCTCCTCTCCCGTCTTATGATATATCTATTCCTGTGCGCTCGAGTAGCCCAAGTCAGGCAGCTGCATGATCAATGCGGACTCGACGCTGACTGATTGCTACATTTAGGCGCCGGCATGCCTCTTGCCGCGCATGGGCTGTTCGTCAACCTCGGTATCGACTGGGGAAACAGCTTGCTTGGGTTTTTGACCGTCTTATTCATCCCTATTCCGTGAGTGTTCTGACCTCTTGTCCATCGAATCAGCCCTGCCTGCGCCGGAGCGTGTGAAAAACGTATACATACTGATCATCTGTGCCCCATCTTTTTTTTTATCTTGTCCTGTCTTTCCTTTGTTTTCCAGATTCATCCTGTTCAAAGCTGGACCATGGTTGAGGAAGAAGAGTCCCCGAGCGTTGCACGACGATATCGACGAGAAAAACAAGGACGATGGTGATCAAGCATAAACAAGTCAGATCAAATCGTATACTCTTACCCGACTGTAGAGGTATAGAGATGGCCAGCTAAGCCATCACGCCGAAAGAGGCGAGAACTGCATAAATGTGACTGTTCAAGCAGCCATGCAAGCAGGAAGCAATAAAGCTGGATGATTGTAGCATCAGGGTGCACCGGACATTATTTCTACGGGAAGACAGCCGATTATAAGTAGTAGATGATTGCTTTACAAAGACGATGGCATGGTCGTGTGCGAGGACGGGGTGGGAATACGTATGATTAAGCAAATGAGCGTCAAGAGTGAAGGGTCGTATAATATATATATGGTCTATAGTGGGGATGGTAAACAGATCAATGGATAGAGTTATAGCACAAATTATAGTATAATATGTATCATGATGTGTAACGAGAGGAAGAGAGAAAGAGAGAAAGAAATATCGCATTATATGAGGGGACGGAGGAACGAAACGAGTTTTCCATTTGTGAACCTGTCTTAAGGTGAGTCAGACCCATGATCGGATGCAGCATACTTCTCCTTCACGCCAGGCTCCTCTAGCACGAGATCCTTGATGCTGAGATCGCCAAGATCAGCATCTGGATTAGCGGTGAGCTGGTCGGCGATAGGGTGGTCGGGCTTCAGCGTATGATGGGATGGAAGTTGGATGATGCTTGAGCTATCGATTTCGTGTTCCTCGAGGATGTGGTCTTGCTCCACCGATACGATGGGCGCGGCAAGCCACTGAGGTTTGCATGGTGGAAAGAAGTATATGGATAGTCTTTGGTGGTCAGCAATCCACCGATCGACCATTCACATCGGCTGTGATGTGACATTTCGGCGTTATGGCAGCAGCCGAAGCAACTCACAGGATGCTTCAGAGCCTGCTTGGCACTAGGACGACGCTGCGGCGGCTGCATGAGCAATCTCACAAACGCTTTGGCTGCAAGGGATCGAAAATACAGTCAGACTTATCTCGATCAGCGACTTAGTGTGCGCGAGTACACGGAGGGTGTGGGACGTGATGTGGATTGTGATGCCTTGTGCGGATAGGCGAGTCGAAGACAAAGGCAAAACATATGTCGGTATTCGGAGCGCTTCACTCACCAGTCTCTGATACTCCCTCGAAAGGCTCTGGGGGGAAGTTGACAGTAGTCCTAGCCGTTTCTTGAATCAGGTTGATCACGTCCCGTGATTCCCACGGCGACCAGGAGGATAGCCTACGACAAGGCACGTAAGGCAATCAGGCGGTCAGCCTCTGCTCTGCTTTGCTGTGGCCAGCAGCGGTAGTCTAATGCGCGGGATGGTGATCAAACGGTGATCAGACGATGATCAATTGCTATCACTCACAAATTATAAGTGATCACGCCCGCTCCGAACAGATCCGAGTTTTTGCCATATCCCGTTCCACAGAAGATCTCAGGCGCAGCGTAACCTGGCGTCCCTCCCGCTTCGAATTGGTCCAGCTTATCCTCGTCTGATTGCACATCCAGCACCTACAGTGAAGCAACGCCCAAGCCAGCGCAACCATCATTTAGTACTTTCCGTTCTCTCACGGTACCGCAACGGGCAAGTCTTAAAGTGCAAGTCGTCCGAGATAAATCATAAATTATGAACTCCGCTCCCTCACCTTGGCTATGCCGAAATCAATCAAGACGATATCATCCACTTCCGAATCAGGTGTGCGGTAAAGCCAGTTATCCGGCTTCATATCTCGATGAATGATGCCTTGCGAATGGATGAACTCGAGTGTTTCCTGTCGAGGAGCAACACAGCATCAGCGCCAAATCTCATAGCGATAGTTTTCCTCCCTTGGCCTGATGTCGATATTCATATCTCAGCTTGGCACACTCCATACTCACCAATATAACCCTCAGCACCTTCTTAGTTGCGTCCTCTGTGAACCGTCCCCTGGAATTTAGTCTCGTCAAGAGTTCTCCGCCCGTGAGCATGGGGAACGTCACATAGTATTTGTGACCCGTCTCGAACCAGCTATATGAGTGGTCGGATCAGCATTTCAGCGTCCGTTGCTGCAAACTTTCCGAGAGGCACGGTGTGGCTTACTCGAGTCCCGCGCCTGGAAGGAAGTCATACCAGTCAGTGATCATCCACCTCATACCTTCAAGCCGAAGCAGCTACTCACAGATGTTCGGGTGCATATTGATACGAGGGAATCCTCTGTGACGCGAAGTCAGTAACTTGCTCACCAGCTCAATTTTCTTTTGGGTGGTTGATCCAGAAACGTGCATGCGTATACGTACTTGTCAATGATGGTCAGATACTCCTCTCTGTTCTTGATCGACTCCTTCTTGACGACTTTCAGAGCCACAACCTTGCCGTCCCTAGCCTTCCATTTCGCCTTGAGAACCTTTGAGTATCCTCCCCTTCCTATCGGATCGCTCTTGTCAAAGACATATTCCTTCTTCTTGTGCGCGCCGTGAGGGTGTTCTTCCTCCTGTTGGGCCGCTGTCAAGAGCGAGGATGAGTGCGTTCTCAGTAATTTGCCGAAATCGAACGGCATGGCCGGTGGCAATGGGTGATGGGTGCTGAGTCCTAGTGACTATAGATCTGATAAATCCGGGTGTTCTCTCGTATCAGATATCGCCCAGGGTTGAGACCATTGTCTAGTCAGGTCAACGTTGTTAAGAATAGATACTATCCATATGACAGCTGCATCTCTGCATGATCTGGTGCACCTATACTTTGCAGTGGAAAATCCTTTCTCACCTGTGACTCGCTCGCTCGCTCTTCGCCAGGAAGATATCGGAGCAATCTGATCGATCTAAATCTGGTGCGGCAGTAACCGAATTAAACCCTGCATGCTGCTGCTAACTAACATGAAAACATGCCTAATGCCGTCATACCCTTGACGCTCTACCTTCCAGACCCCAGCGCCACCCGTGCAACAGCCGCGGACCAATCCACCCACCCACCTACTCGTACGCACGTATCGCGGAGTGTGATAAGAAATCAAATCGACAAAGGCGAGTGACGTGCCTCGTCAGCATAGGCACACAGACACTTCCCCCTGCATAAAGCATAGCATCCGAGCCAAGAGATATAGAGTTCTGGGCTTTCTTAGCTTTAGCCTGAAAACCTGAAGAGACTGGAGACTGCGGAGCACGCTAACCGCCGCTGAACGGGGTCGAGGTGGAGGTTATAGCGGCAGCTCCGCGTGACACGGCATGGAGCCAAAGCTGAAGCATCATGATGGTCATGACGAACACATCCCCCGTGACTGCGAGCTCCGATGGTTGGCAGCATATCCATGCATTGCTGCAATGTATTGACGGAGCAAGCGAGAGCACCCCGTTCCAGTAGTTGGAAAGGGAACAAGCTTAATTTGCACGCAGCTGGTGCAGTGCAGTGCAAGTGCAGTCAGTGACATCAGTACTCAGATTAATCGTGATCACCATCATGCATCCTTTCTAGGTCGTGCTCCTCTAACTCAGAGCCATCCTTTCAACAACGTTCATCCCTGGTTCTTCCTTTTCTAAACCTTTTATCTACAGTACACATACATACAAGTCCAACAACCAGGCATAGACTCCTATCACGCTTGTCGTCCCGCCCGTTCAGTCGAGGTGTATTTCCACCAACAACAGGACGAACGAGTTTTACGTCTCGTCAGCTTCAACAACGATCACTGCAACAGAGGCACAAGCATTACTCGTGCAGTGCTGCTCATTCACCCACACCGAAAGCCTTCAGCGAAAGGTTTTTCATATCTGCAGTACATCCTCGACTCGAAACGAGCAGTCGCTGACCGTTACCGGACGAAAATCAACTCAACCGTACTTCTCGTCAACATGACATCCAACTCCACTGTCCCCGCTCAAGCGATCCCCACGCCCGGCTCGTCATCCTCTCGTTCCTCAGGATCCGCAAATACCAACACCATCCCCACCGCCATCCCATCCACGACTCTCGAGGGCGCTTCCGCGCATATTCAGCCTGCCATGGACTCGATGGCCACTGCCGAAGAAGCCAGGAAAGCCAGTACATCCTCCCCACCCATCGATCCGAGCAAGCTCAACAATTTGCCTGCCAACTTGCCTACGTCCCCTCCTCTCAGCCACACACAAGCCAATACAGCTTCGCCCTTCTCTCCTCCGCTGCGTTCGCCCGACGCCTCAACGACCTCTACGTCCTCCTTATCGGCAGGCGGATCGGCGCCTGATTCTTCTTTAGATACCACTTCCCCCTCTGGATACCTCGATACAGGTATGCCAATCGAGCCTTCCTCCCACCCTACCATCGCAGAGACGGGCATCTTGGCTTCGTCGCCCGATGGCAACCCGGGTCCGAGGCAGGGCCAGTTGAAGCGAGTCGAGAAGCCGAATAGCCCAGAAGGGATTATCAAGCTTGGAAGTCTTGGAGGAGAAGGGTTGAAAATCAAGCCGCCAGTCAGGGCGGAGGATGCTCACGGTCCTGCGCAGGGTCAGTAGAGCGGGGTGGGGGTTGTTGCCTTTAGGCTAGAGCAAGTCATCTCTGAGCGCGCTACCCTCGTCGATCATGGTTCAGCGGGGACGAGTGGGAATATGCAGATCATATACGAAGGAATTCAAGCTCGAGGACAGAGAATAGATCTGGGAACGGGGAAATGCGAGGGGGAGGGGGCGAGAACGACTAGTATGAGTGCCATTATCCCTTCCCATATCTGCGTGATATATACGTTTCGCATTGAACAAGCATTGTTGATACCTACGCTCATATTGACACCACCGTGCCATCCACCTTCGAAGAGCTCATACAAGAATGCTCTGGCTCGCCATACGATGCTACACCATGCTATGCCATGCGATGTATGTATATATACTGTACATGACCCTTGGGCTGTATGAACAAGAGAGGTAGTGGATACATGCGGTGTAGTCTAGCTGATCTTGTCTCCACACGCAATTTATACTGATGCAAGAGCCATCTACTTCTATCGTCTACTGAGAAATTTCAGTCCTTTGTTCCTGTCTATGCGTTCCCTCAGGATACACGTATATTATACAACAGGCGGTGACGCCAAGGCTGCCTTCTTGTTCTATGCTACATGCCCCGCTTTCCCTCTTCCCAGACCATCTTAACCCGAGGGAATCTTAGACTCTTCCCTCCATCTCCTCCTCCTTGTCCCGCCCTACTCGCAGCTACTGACTCGCTGAAATACTCCACAGTAATCATTTTGCCCACTATCCCCTCCGGATCCTTGGCGTACCGTATCCTCTGTTCCGCAGTGAACCCCGACCCCACAGACACCCGGTGTCCCTCGTGCGAAACCCAGACATTGGATAGGGCTTCGTACGTCCCGAAGACGCCGTTGACTGCTAGTCGCATCGAAGAGGTATCGATGGACTCAACGACGTATTCGCCATCTTGCCATTTCTTGAATTTGCGTATGTCGGGGCTACATCACAGCAGTGAAGAAATCAGCATCGTATCGGGATGCATATGCATTGTCAGGTAAGACGCGCCCAATGGCGATATCGTTTCCTACTCGCACTCACGATCGCTTTCCCTTATAGATGTCATCCTTCCTGAACACAAGCCCCTCCCAACCCTCTTCTGCCGCACGACTCACCATCCCCTCCACTTCATGCACAGACCCAATCTTGACCTGCTTCAGGTCCTTCACAATCTTCTCCTTCACACCTCGTCTGACCAACTCGTCATTCAACCAGCTGACGAGGTGTCGTATATTCTTGATACGGGCGCCGAACGTGGGATTCAGGGCTGCCACATCTTCTTTTCTTTCTTCTCCTTTGAGAGCTGAGTTGGAATTGCTAGTCATGCGGGAAGGTACTGCGCCTCCCTTTGAGTTGATCTGAGTGTAGGATAAGACGTCGAAGATGAAGTAGCTCAGGTGCTGGATCGTGTCGGTTCGGCGCATCAGCGATACGGTGGACGCGAAATCCTCCACGAACGGATCGTCCGCTAACCATATCTCGTCGGCCCGAGAGGGAGTCCGCGTCCCAGGTTGTTCCTGTTCTCCCGAATCCATCGGCGTGACTACCGTGCCGTCGTCTCTGGGCTGAATGGCTTCTTTCTCCGCTTCGCTCTTGGGCCGCATCACGCATACTTCCCCATCAAGGATCAACCGCTTCACCACTCCACCTTCCCTCGGCACAACCATGAGCGGATCCGCATACAGCCATTGTTTCAGCTGCGGCAGGTCCGCTAGAGGAGTCAGTTGAGTTTCGAGCTTTGAGAGCGAATAGAAAGGTTTGCCTGTCCGCGAGACAAAATGGACAGAGACGAGCTGTGGGAGTTTTCCTTCGCCATCGGCAGGCTTGCTCGCCTGATTCACCGTCTTCGTCTCCCTCGAAGTTGGCTGATCCGAGTTCATCGGCACGAGGAAATCCAAGAAAGTGAGACATCGTACCCCGTCTAGCTTTCTCGAAGCGTACCAGGTCGCTTGGTCATCTTTGAACAAGACGTCAAAAGGTGGGTCGATCGACTTGCCCAAGGCTACCTCGAACTTGTCCAGCGATGCGAGGTTAGGGTGGAGTGGTGTTTTCCAGGTATTGGAACCTAATGGCGAAGAAAGACGACCGGGAGCCGGAGCGAGCTCGCCGGCGGGGGGGAGTGCGGCGGCTTGGGGATTAGCTACCTTCCGTTGCTTTGATCCCCTTGGTCTGTTGTCTTCAGTTGCTGGCTCTCCAGTAGTACTGCCCAAACCCGATAACCACTGGACATCCTGGAGTGTTTTCGCCCCAAATCCAGCAATCAGATTCCGATCCAACAGCCTACCAAACGTTTCCATCTGCTCCGAATGCGCCAAGCCTTTCCAGCCCTGCACGTCGGGCAGCACATGATTTTCGGTTAAGAAGGCAAGGACGACATCCTTGGCGAGGTTGCCCGTTATGGCCTTGCTGGAAAGCTGGACGAACAAGTCGATGAGGTTTGAGGGGATGGGGTGCGGACGCGGGTGCGGGTGCGATGATGTGATTCCTGGGGTAGGCGTCGATTTGTTTTTGCCCTTGGCTTTGGGTCTGCCAGTCACGCCTGAATCGGTTTGCGCTTGCATGTACTTCTGTAAAGAACCGTAGGATACGTTCGTCCTGTGATCGGGGTCGTATACACTGTCTTCCGCAATGCGACGCGATCGCGAGGGAACATATGCCAGATGAAAGGTTCCAATTGAGCAATCAGACATCGAAATCAGTCCATATGCTCACTCACAATTCCAGCAACTCCCTCAAATCCGGATACTCAGCTATAATCCCCTGCTTGACAACCTTTGAATTCTCGCTCGATACCCTCTTCTGGAGTTCTACGACCCTTCTCAGCGTTCTCTGTAGATCCGTCTCTTGTGCGCGATCCTCGCCGTCTTCAATCTCAGTTTGGGTGACTGTGTTCCCCTGGACGGCGGCCGGATTGGACCTTGAGGACATATCACGACTTGACGATCTCGATCTATTCGGAAGCAAAGCAGACGAAGATGAACAACGAGTGGATATCGGTCGGGTTGGTAGTCCGCCAACGGATGGCGATGACGATGATGACGGCGATGCAGCCAAGATCGAAATCGAAGCTGAAGCCCTAGCCGAAGTGGGGCGAACTAGTGCTCTCGCAAGCGACGAATACGTGCAGCGCGACGTACGGACAACCCGCAAGAAGGTGCTCCGCGCAAATGACGTGCCCGACATTGCGAGTTGGATGTGCGTTACTCGTCGTCGGAGGTGTCGCTTGGGAGTTGTCGAGATATCGACGAATCACAACGGAATAACATTTTTGGGAATGTTGACGGACGAGGGTGTGAAGTGATCGCGATAGCGGTGGATCACCTCCACATCCCTCTGTATGAGGACGCCGCACGCATAGACAGGCTATGGATACTATGGATACTATGGATCTCGAGTACTACAAAGCACAGGGCTAGCATGCAAGTTATGCGTTGGACATTGGAACATTGCACGACGAAAGAAGGTTTCAAAAAGATGTACCCCAGTCCATACATATGGCGGTGCAGAACCAAACCAATCGAGACTGACAAAACATACCTATACCTAATTCCACACATACAGACAAAGATAAAGATCTGTGCAACTTAGATGAAACACGAGGGATGGAATCAGAGCAGATAAAATCACCAAAATCAGATACCAGCGCATACCAGCGCACGTACGAAAG
Source organism: Kwoniella heveanensis BCC8398 (assembly GCA_000507405.3). Classification (NCBI taxonomy): domain Eukaryota; kingdom Fungi; phylum Basidiomycota; class Tremellomycetes; order Tremellales; family Cryptococcaceae; genus Kwoniella; species Kwoniella heveanensis. The sequence goes on along the minus strand of KV700136.1, from coordinate 42,465 downwards.
GCAGAAACACCCTTCTTTTTCCAGACGATCCGACCCCCCGGACTGAGCCACGCTACGCAACAGATTTCACCTCTTTCAACCCGATCATCTCACCCTTTTCATCAGTTTCTCCAGAGCTGATCGCCCCCTCGTCAGTCCCATTGTCGTTGTCATTATCTGCACTCATCCCCGGCCCCCGCTCAGGAGCGGCTACTGTCCTCGCCCGATCTCTCCCCTTCTCCCCTTCGCCTCGTTTCCCATGTCCATCGTAGCCCATCCCATCGCTGACATGACCAAACGTGACCGTCGTCCGTCTTCCACCTCCGGCAGTCTTGTAGCCGGGTTTATTCGGAGACTCGGTCTTGTGGAGTGGGATGTCAGTAGCTGGGGCATTGTTGTTTCCTGCGTGGGTGAGGACTGTGCCGTCTGCTGTGCGCGGAACGGCAATGGCGATGGGTACACCGAGGGCTTCTCGTAGTTTCTGGGAGACCGCAGGGGTCTTCTTCGTACGGGCCGATCCTTGCCAGATAAGAAGTGCGGCTCTAAATCATAGGTTCAGCGGACGGGCGAGCCCGATAAGTAAATGTGCACCCGAACCAGATCCGATCGCTATAGTACCGTGGATCCGTTGCACTCATCCACTCACCCGATACCACACAAGAACGAAAGAGGAATCAAACAACCAGTCGTCCAAGCAGGTCGTTCTCGCCAAGCTGCAATAAATTATGGTATGAGCTGGTGGAATCATACAGGCCGAGGGCTCCACTACTCACTCATTCCCCACATGCAGCCGCTGAGTGGTGGAGACGATACATCTTGTCAGCTTCTCGATCGCCACTGATACTATGTATGCAGTCCAGCTCACCAAAGTATACTGCAAGGTCGCACGAAGTGTCAGCCATCGACGGCATTACGACAAGGATGACCGAAAACGACTTCACAACTTACCATTGGAAAAAGGAGTTGCCATCCATCAACTGCTCCCCATAGGAAAACGATTATCAGCCTATCCGTTCCTGTGATTCCATCACATGCGGTGTCTAGGACGCACGATGGTATTCCATAGAGCCCACTTCATAGGGAACGCCCTATGTGTCGCCGTCGCGTGCGGCCTGTACCACGTTTGAGATATTGCAAACTTGTCTTGCTGATACCGGAGCTCTTTTCGGTCTTTTTCAGATAGCACCTGAATTGACGTTCGGAAGCAGATAAGATCAGCCTACTACTCTCGTGTTCTGGGCATCCCTGCATGGCTAGAAGCGAAAGTGCGAAGGACAGCGCAGAGAAGGAAGGAGAGCAGATGCGTTCACGGATTCCAACGTGATCACATACTTCGACATAATCCTTGATCAGTTCAGGATCAGGCAGATCATTGGGATCTTCGATAGGTGGTAGACCGCGTTTCTTCCTCAGCCGTCGAGACCGTTCTCGAAGGGTCCAGATACGTGACATTCCTGCAACGTGCACGACGCGTATCAGAGCGATGACTCTCAGAGACCAAACGCTGGCTGGACCCAGCCTCGACGTGCAACTCACGGTACGTATCGATCGCTCGCCATGGGATGAGGCCTACACCTGTGATGGTGAATAAGCCATTCTCGACTTGACTGCAGATCTCTGATGAGTAGCAGAATATCAGTATTCATTTCAGCTCTTCGCTTGGCCGATGCTCCCGCCCCGCCATCCTCGACTGAGAATGGATCGCACGCTGATAGTGATAAGAGGGCCACTCACCGACCCAAACGCTTTTCCGTTCTTTACTGCTAGTCGGAATCCAACCCAACAAAAACAGCACAATTCCCGCTCCCCAGAACGCGACCAAGAAACCATAAATAGCCGTAATGGCCCCCATGGGCGTCTTGACGAACGTCCACAAACCCTGTAACCCTCTTTTGATCTTCTGGCGCTTAGACTGCCGTAAGACATGCTTGACGTGTCTATCCAGCTTGTGGTCTTCCTTGATATCGGCAATATCGTCTTCTAGCTCTTGCTCCTCGACTTCAGCGACCGCCGAGCTCAGGGGTGTCATTGGTCTAGGTGAATCCGCACCAGCGATACCACGAGCCTGTGTATAGTCAGTATCGGTGGGTATTGTACGTCGAGGCGGCGCAGAAAGTTGATCGTCGAGCATCGGCGCTTCTTCCGGTATGCGAACGGGCGTCGCTTTCCCCCAATCAGCTGTACCTGTGGCGGACAACGAAGGCTCGGCGTTGGGCACAGTCGATTCGGAAGGATTCCAACCAGGAATGAAGCGTGATATGGACGACTTTCTGGATCGAACCGTGGCTGACCTTAGACGAGACGAAGGAGGCGGCGTGGACGTATCGTATGATCCAGATAGAGGACTATTGATGGACCAAATTAGTCAGCGGAATGTGATAGACATCAATCATGCATTGTGACCTCAATGGTCGACGGAAGATTACTCACGCCAAGCTTTCATCGCTCGGAGTCTCAGGAAGCTGCACCTCTGGTCTTCGTTTCCACAGCTGCGGGATATGAGGGACGAGTACTGAGTTTGTCATGTTTTGCAGATGATTTACTAGAGCATCAAACAAGACGTTTTATGACCATCAGCTCATCAGGTACCGGTGAGCCTCTCCCATGCTACGATTGTTCGAAGCTGCGTCCCCACGCTTAGGTTGCGATTGACTCACCCGTCGAAACATGCGGATCTATCACATCCAATAGTCCGATCACATCATCGTTCAGCTGATCGTGATGTCCCAAATCGAATTCCACCGGCGTGCTCGATCTCCTTGGTCTTCCACCATGACCACTCGCAGACGTGGTGGAGCTACTCCTCACTCTACCCAGACCCCCATCGGCAGGTGCAGCTGCTTCCATTGCTGATCCCGTAGCCAAGCCGTTTCCCAGCCCATTCTCCAAATCTCCCTCCTGCCCTCGGCCTCGAATCGTTCCCGACCCAAGTGGTGTAAGGCGATCTTCCCGCTCCCCGGCTTCCAGGGCCCGCTGAGCTATATTGCTATTGATGTTGGAACTGAGGTTGTTTGGATTTGGGCGGAATGACACGCCGACTGTATGTGCCCGTCTCCTGCCGGGACTCTGTACTGGCGACGGATGGCTGAGACTGAGATCGCCCAACGCAGATGTCGTGATAGCTGGCAGCACCGTAGCCTTTCGACGAGGTAAAGATCTTCCTACTCCTGCTATATTAACCACACCATTGCTGCTGCCGCTTCGACCGCTGTCCATCGTCCCGAACCTCGCTGGGGATGATCTGCCATATCTGGCTCGACCGTCGTCATATGCATGAGGTCGCGAATCCTCTTGCGTCGCAGGCTCGCAGGGAGGGCAAGCCGGATCGGCAGAATTGGACCGAACCAACCCTGCCTGCGGGAATGCAGAAGAACCTGCTTGCGCCGGGGATTCAGCGGGAGCCGTATGCGGCGGTACTTGTACTGGAGGGGATCCTGCATTGCCTTCTTCCCCTGGCGGTGTGAATGTGTATCCGTAAGGTCGCTGATTCGACATTGTTCAGATATGCACAGTAAAAGAGCCCAGGAAAAGATTAGGAGGCTAGATTACGACCGATTTAGGTTCGGAGCTCGGTGATATCAAAGGAATGTTTATGTGTTTGTGACGACGTGATGTGATCGATCAGACCGCTCTTCGCGGCTGACTGCGGGATACCGTGCAAAGCCAGTCAGTCAATCAGCTAGTATCGTCGTTACTCTATGGTGTGTGTATGCAGTGATGTTGTTGAGCGGAACCAAGAAAGCTGTGAGAGGTGCTCTGAGAATGATTGAGGTATGCATCTCCTTTCATCTCTTGCACCGGTCTGGAACTCATGTTGTTGTCACCAGGAATACTCAGGATCGTCGTAATCATGCCATTACAGTACAAAAAGGTGGCATTAATCCATGGTGGGAGGCGCATTACAAACATTACAAACATCGTTACTACCGGCGTCCGATGTGATGAACGTGACTTGTTGATATCGCAGCGGCGATCACCGTTTAGACCCCGCACGGGCCCCTTGCATCAAACGCTCAAAGCTGAAACGCAAACCCCCCCTCTATGTGTAAAACTACCCCTTGTTTCCCTCTCCTCTCGTTACCATCACAACCTTGTTCTCAGAACGTCCCTCGTTGCTACTGTACTCGTACCATGTTCCCGAGAAAGAACAACGCGTTGGACCGAGTCCTCATATTCAGGCCAAAAGGGGAGAAGACAGCAACAATCTGACACGCTGCGGATCTCTCTCACTTTCGAGGTTCCGCTGGGATGGATAATTATGGATAGATTTTGCGAGTCAAGTCAAGCCAAGCCATAGAGAGAGACACGACAAAGGCACGCCCATCTCAAGGCTAAGTTACAAAGGTATGACAGGTGGAATGATGAAGAAAGTCATTGACAAGACAGGACATTCATCATTGCTTGCCCGAAGTGGGTGGTTTGGTGATTAGACAAGAGGATCTGTGCGCTGATTGTATGACATTGATGAGCGCTTGGATCACCGTCGCTTACTACATACAGCAGACTGACATATTACCATTACCATGACAAGCAGCTCACCGTATACGCTCGTTTCATAGTCCTACTCAGCGTCATCTGCCATCGCTATTGTCATTGTCAATGTCATTGTCATTTCGTCTCACCGCTCACCGCTCACTATCACGTCCCTTCAAACAAACAATTTCTTTTCATAGATTCAACCCTTCCGATCATCACTCTATCAACGGAACGCCAAATTGTTCGATCACTCGTCGTCCATCTCAGATATCACATCGTGTCTAGGGAATGCACAAGAAAGACCGCTCCTTTACACTTCTCAACACGCTTCGTTGCTAGGTCCACATATTACCGACTGACTCGTAACGACCAGACCGAACCAGCCAAAACTTGCTCAAGAACCTTTCGTCTCACGGCAACAACAAATACAGCGCCCCTCCACCCACGAAGTTGGTGCGCGCCCACTCGGCACACGCAAGCTTGTATCGACTTGACTGCTCGATAGCGGCCGAACCCGTCCTGCTCTTGAAGTCAGCTTGAAGAGAGCTTTGCATAGCTTTGCGAACTTCGATCACGAGAACGACAGGCCTTTGACAACCTTTACTCGGCCTCGATCCATTCAAAAGCTCATTATTTACTGTATAATCAAGCTCACGTAGCCCCTCCCGAGGCCCCATCTTGTACACCCCTCCGAAGAACTCATTACTGGTGACGTGAACCATTCGCCATGCATTCCCTCTTCTCAAGATCGGGCACCACGCCCAAGAAGGGCAGAGCCGGAAAGACAGGCGCTCACAGCATCGGATCGCCCATGACGCCGGCGTCAGGGGGCCGAGGCGTCAGTACTGCCGATGCCCAGAGGGGATATAGCCATTCTCAGCGAGTCGGCGAGTTTGGCACTGTTCCAGCAGTCGCAAGCAAGTGAGGCATCTTGCTATTGCGAGTCATCAGGGTTGATAGTCACAAAAGCAGTCGGTGTACTGATACGATTCCTTGTGTATCGATTCAGGACGTTACCCAATAGACCGACACAGCCTCTCACACCGCCGGAATCACCTGAGGAATACCCAAATCCTTCTCCGCCACCTCTGTTACCTCTTAAGTATAGCTTCTTACCGACCCGTATTCCGACAAACACCACCAACGCGGCGAATAACTCGGTGGACTCGTTCGCGTACGAGCACGACGAGGTGATCGGGCTGAGACAGTATGGGTTCCTAGGTGGCATCGGTGGCAAAGTGACGCTGGGCTTGAGCGATGTGGGGAGGGTCGTCAAGATCGTGGGAGACGAACTGATCAAGCGGGGTGAGCTGTCTGAGTCAATGTGTTCTGCATGACGCCTGAACCGGTTATCTGATAGGAGATCGGACTGATGCCCCGATTGTTATATTGTAGGTTTGACAACCCCAATGCTGTTCTCGAGTCAAGCCCTGGAACTGAGTCAAACTCGCACCAAAATGCTCATTCAAGCCTATCTCGATTCTCTAGCGTGAGTGATCCGACTACAGTGTGTTCAGCGGCAATACTATTGGCCGTTACGGCGAGCATGCTGATCCATCTCCCATGATTTGATGAGCAGCTCCACCAGCCAATCGCACTCTCGCCAAGCCAACACATTCGCGCAGGAAGTGCGTTTCGCAAAGGAGCACGAGCTTGCCTGGCTCCTCCGGTGGGCGCTATCACGCATCACGCGAATCAAGGAGAAAGCGGGTGGCAAGGAGGTTGTCCATGGTACTTTGGAGTGGGAGGCATATGAGGAATGGCGGGGTAGGGAGAGGGGTGAGTGAGACGTTTCACTTCAGGTTGCGTGCGTCATGAAGCGTGGGATACCGAGGCTGGCTCCTTCCTTCTTGCTCTGTCGTGGAGTAAACTAAATCTTGGACCTATGCATAGCCGCTTCACACCCAACCGATGCCTTCCCGTTCCTGGCTGTTATACTGCCCAACGATGTTTATGACCTGATCCTCACCCCGCTCTTCCACCTACTCTCACGATTCGCTGCCCACTCTCACCTTTCCGGTCTCACGCCACATGCGCTATCCTCATACTTTGCTCCGCTCTTATTCGACATTCCTACCGCTATGTCCGCTCTGACCTCTCACGCCAAGTTCGTTCGAGCCGCCTCCGCCACGGAACACTTGTTGCTCGCATACATCAGATCGACCAGTGCTAGGGGTTCCCTTGGACTGGCAGATCTGCCTTTCAGATTGAAGGAATGGGTCGCAGGGTATCCAGCAATGGTCGCTACAGACGCGGATCTGGCTCGAGGTGGACCTAGAAAGGGTGCCAGAGTCGTCCGGTGTGAGCGAGCTACCCGCACGGTCAGAGCGTATTCGAAAGACCTCATTGTTCAGGCTGAACTATGGCCAGAGGATCTCGCATCGACCAGTGAACTCGGCGGCGCACCAGCTGGGGCGTGGGACGCATGGGATCGAGTCACTTGGAAAGCCCGTCGAGGGGAAGTTAGTCGGCCGAAATTCTCAGCGGCCTACAGAAGAAGGATGATGGTGAAAGAGAACCTGCCACTGCCTTCTTCTGCAATATTGAGCGGTCTTAACCGGTCAACATCTTATGGGCAGGCCCTGAGACCTGGCAGTATCAATTCGAGAAACGATAAGAAGAGGGGATTGATGGGCGCAGGTACGGGTGGCGAGAACGAGGAAGGGAGATGGTCTAGTCTTGCGGGTAAAGAGTGGAGCCTGTTTGAGGAAGGAGGATTTGATGCGCCCTTGTCTGGCGGTGGTCTCGTAGACGAGAAGAAGGAAGATATCAAGAAGAGATTACAATTTGACCTTACCGAAAGCGCGAAAATGGTGAGCATCCCTTCTCGAGTGTAGTCCCGGCTGGGGTTGTATTCTGGGCGGCTGACGTGCTTGACACAGAGCATCAGCGAACGCCGACGCACGATGGATTGGTCGGAGTTCGCATCCCCTTCAGGTGGCTTCAACCGGACCGACTCTCTCCTCGATGTGTCCCTGACTTTTGCTCCCCCGGTACAGAATCAGGTCACCGACTGGCCGAAGGAACGAGATGAGCTGCGCAAGCGCTTACACAAAGCCCAGAAGAATGCCGTGCCGTTCAATTACGACACGACACCTCGCTTCGGAGCGAATGCTGCCCCTGATCCTGTGGGAGGTGCGAGGACCGATGAGAAGGGCAGGGTGTATATTGAAGAGGCGTTTGTCGATTGTTGGGCGGACCTGATGATGGGCTCTTCATGGGTTGAGAGGGACGAGCTGACGTTTAGAGATGCCAACTGGGTCCTGGTGAGTACGGACAACGCTGGCATCCACCGACGTCAGACAGAACGCTACAAGAGGGCATCGATAGTCTGATCGCTCAAATGATGGTGTGTCATCCAGATCGAGTATAAAGCGAAACCAAGTCGTCCAGATCCAAGACAGCAAGATGCAGACCCCCTTGGCGATCCCCGCAAGACCGAATTGTATTTCCTCTTCGAGGAGCGCGTGCCATCCGTAAGTTGTCTGTGGACGCTCGCCAGACTCCCGGTGAGCTGATGTCGCCATCGTCGCAGGATTACCAGATCGCTCTGGTCACTCCCGTGACCAAAAAATCGGGCTTTACCCTCTTCTCGCCCAAAGGCAAGAAGCGCAATGCTGGCCCCAATGTACGCAATGCAGGCGGTATACCTCACTCAGAAAGCATGAAGTCTCGCCTTGCGCCAGGATGGGATGACAGCGATTTCGACAAGATGTTGCTCCACCGCTCGCATACCAAAAAGGTGTCCCTCAGTCAGAGCAGAACCGATCAGCCGCATTCGAGCGTCTGGCATATGGCGCAAGATAACCCTGCTACATCACCCTTGAAGCCATCGTTACGTCAACGACAACCGCCGCAGAGGGCACGATCTGGCTCTGCCGGTAAGGACGATGCTCCTCGGCATGGACACAGCCGGAAGGAATCCAAGGGCGATGAAGACTTGAAGATGGGGGAGACGAAGAACATCTTCTTTGGGACGGCCAAGAAGGGGTTGAGAAGGGTCAAGACGGACGAGGACAATAAGAAGAAACAGGCGGCGCAGGAGATGGAGTTTGAGCTGCATTCGGCTAGCGGAATCAGCAGTTCTGAGCCTTCACCTAGGGATGGCAATGCAGCAGCGGGTGGAGCTCAGAAGGGGAAGAAGGACGAGAAGTGGATGGGTGAGTCGGATAGCCGATACTGAGAAGCAAGTATGAGGCATGAAAGGCTAAAGCAGTCGACATTTCCCCTCATCCTCCAGACATACTCATCGCGAACGGCGCAAGGAGAATGGACCGCCAAGACGCGGAGCTCCCGCCTAAACCACTACAGAAACATACGCACACAGGAAACAACCTTGGCCTACCTGTCTCGCCCCACCCGCCGGCCCGACACGGATCGCCTAATCCTCAAGGCGTCGATCCTCAACGTACTCCACCTCAAGATCACGGGCAGGACCCCGATCACACGACGCCTCGAGCGGGGCCACCGGAGAGGCAGCGATCAATCAAGCGAAAAGCAGTCCCCGGAGCCATTCCTACTACCCATGAGCCTAGCACATCGGACGATGACGCCACCTTCGAGCCGTTGTCGCCTACTTCTCAGAGTTCAAAGTTCACTTATTCCGACCAACAAGAGGACAGCGAGAGGGAGGAACGATGCGAAGATCACCCAGAGCTGCTTCACCCTATGCCAAGGAGAGACGTATACCCTAGAGATACGATCCACGGGATAGTAGACCACTACGAGCATAATCGGGAATCATCAGAGAGCCTCAGGTCAGACTTGGAACCGGTGGGAGAACGTGAAAGTGGTAGTTACTTTGATCGAGGCCATGGGTATATGACGTCGACGTCTAATGAACGAAGAATGAGCGAGGATTCGAGGTTCGACGTCGGGGATGAAATTGCGTATGAGAATCGTCCCGGTGCGGATGAAATTGTCGGGAATACGTCAGGAGATACCGGAACGCTCGAGGCGCCGGAAAAGGGGATGTTGTTCGATCTGACACCCGGGAGGGAGCCTTCGCCAGCTAGGTATAAACACGGAGAGCCCTTGCAGTTCGGTGAGTGATGGAGACACGATGGCTGTCAACTGACTTGAACCGAGCTGGGCCGAGCTGATAAATCGCGCGTGTTGTTTTCATCTTACAGTCGGCGAAGAACCCGAGGAAGAAGAGTACGAGTCCCGTCGATACCGCTAGAGTTAGACGCCGTATCCCGCACCCCGTACCACACCACGCATCGACAGTAGAGTGTGGATCGCCCTCGGCGTGGGCCCGTTTTTCCACTCTTTGGCTCGGGCTTGCCCCTATGTTCCCTTTCCGCGTCGATCTGTATCTGTGCCGACTTCTCCGACATGTGCATTCGCGCTATGTATGCTCTACATGCTACTGTTCGTGCTATTTCAGACCTGGATGACATCACAGTGCACCCTCGCTCTGACTTCGAAGCGAAACTCCTATGAAACGCACTTCGTTGAATATACCCCTCCGTCTCTACCATTTAGTATGTATACCTTTACTCTTACCAATGAAGATATGATATCTTGTTACTCACTCGAACGATCCCAAACGATGCATATACTGTAAACGTAATCGTACCGTTATAGTGTGTGGACGATACTATCAGACCCGCATCGAGAAGAACCCGTGCAAGTCCAAATCCGCTCAGTGCTGAAACACGGAAAGATACGGATTAACAATCATAAATGCATAAAAAGTCGTAACAACCCAAACATACTCCTCTTGCCTCGCCTCGCTTGATGTTCATGCATGCGCTATTCACTGCCACTGCCAAGATCATCGCCTCTTGGGCTCTGCGAAAGATACGCTCGGTCCCTCGCCCTTGTTCGATCCGGTAGATTGGATAGAAGCAGACCTGTACATCGCCAACGCTGGATTCTTCTTGAACCCGGGGTTATTCGCTCCGTAATTCGTCAAATTGGGCGCTGTGTCTGAAGATTTCTCCACGACGTCGGGCGCGAATCGGATCGCAGGACTTCGGGAAGCTGACATTGTTCGTGTGAGAGGGATACCGAGACCACTGCCTGTAGGTGTACCCCGCTCGGAGACGTCAAAAGAGTCTTCAGTGTCGAGGATGGGTACGGGTCGAGCGCTCGATGTCGAAGGAGGTGCGAGCAGGTCGGGGTTAGGAGGCGCTCGGCCCTCTTCCACGTGAGAGGGACTGTGAGATCGGTCGCGCTTGCTCTTTCCGAAGAAACGGGATCGGAACGAACGCTTCTTGTGATGACTGCTCGAACTGCCCTTCGATACATGGATTGCGGGCGGATTGTGATGTCGCGGCAATTCCTCTTCAGTGTCGGAAACTACGTCTTCGTAATCGTTCTCATTCTCGTTCTCGATGTCGACCGCTGAACCTGCCACTCCCGCTTCACCTCCTCTCTCACTGCCCCTACTCTGTCTTCTCTCCGGGTACTCGGGCTGTTCCTCCGTTGATCGGATACTTGGCGTAGCGGTATGCGGATCCATCAGACCCAGACCGAGTCGATCGACAGCATCCTTACCCTCGTCTCGCACATGGGAGGTAGCGTGTTCCAGCGATTTGGGCAACATGTGCAGGATCCGGTCAAGCTCCCTGTGCTTGAGTCTATCGGGGTGAACAAATTTATCGGTCTCGCTTTGTTTCCCCTCGTGGAAGTGGTTCCGAATGACCTCGACCTCGACCTGAACGTTGAACGTCAACGTGCATCAATTAGCAGCTTGAAGAACCGGGGGCATGCCAGTCAGGTCAATTGACTCACCTCGTCAGAGTCCTTCTTTTTCCGTTCGATGACAAGGTGATTGCCCTCTCGGTATTCAGCAAGCGGAGGCGTTCTGTCCCCGCCGCCTCGCTTATCGTCAATTTCCGCTCGCCCCTCCGCTTCATCTTCTCCTCCTGAGCCATCTTCGTGGGATCCCGTGCTGCACACAGAGCTTCGACGTGATGATCGACGACTGCCGAATGATCGTCGACTCCCTCTTGATCGCGGCCGCCTGAGTCCCAACTCGGCCGCTTCGCCCATTTCCGCTTGACCCTGATGATTTCGAGGTGACTCGCTCGGTCGCTTCTCGGTCATCTCAATCTCCTCCGAGGGTTGCATCGTCCTCGATCCCGAACCGGAACTTTCGCCGCTCGATTGAGATGCAAGCTTCTCCCCGTTAGCGATTTCGTCCTGATGAGTATCTCTCCGCCTGACTCCCATGTCTCCTTCCTCAGGGTCGTCGTCTCGATTGATCGTGATCTGCTGACCTGGGGTGATGCGTCGAGCATGAGTCGTCCAAGCGGGTTCGTCGCCTCGAGCATCCATGGAGAGGCCCCGCGATCGGGTATAGGTAATACTATGTACTCGTCGACCGAGGGAAAAGAAGGGGATCGACAGACCGTCTATGGCAAACCGCTGTCAGCTTTGATGTGGCAGTGCGGACAATGAGCAGGCGCAAGCTCACGAGTAACGATCGAAGACAACACCAAGAAAGTGGTGATCGGCATGATGACTTCACGCAATCTGTCGACAGCGGCAGTATCCTTCTCGGCAGCGCCCTCAGGAAGACTAGTCTTAGCGAGAGTCGAAATGAAGACAGCTCCGACGCCCATAGGACCTGGAAACGGCCAAGTCAGTGCTGTATTGCTATGAGCCTCGCAGGAACTCACCGAACCATCCGGTGAAAGTAGCCTCTCGGAACGTCTTAATATCCGGGATAAACTTGTACAATCCCACAATCACCGGAAGTCTTCGAACGATCAGGACCAAGATGGCCAATACTACCAATCGCCAGACTCGAAGCTGCAGGATCCGTCAGTATACCTTCTGAGCTAGAACATATGTTCAAATATCACACTCACGTCTGGCACGTTCCACTCCTGGAAAGGGATCAAGGCTCCGATATAGATGAAGGCGGCACAGTTGAACAGCAAGTCGATGACGTTAGAGAACACGGCGTCTTCGGTAGCTTTATTGAAGAAACCGCTGTGCGAGGAGAGTGGTGAAGTAGACATCAGCGATCGTCTCTACCGCCTCAACACACGAGTGAAGACTTACTCCCAAGCGAATGCAGTACCACAAGCAAAAGCGGACAAAAGATCGTCGCTTCCCAAAAGAGCGGTACCACCTGCGATGAAGAAGCTGTCAGATATAGTCCATGGAAACAGAACGAGAATGTATCAACTTGGAACTTACCCATTGAGAGTACCGCAAGGCTGACGTACTGCGCGACGTAAGACTGTCTGTCGATTAATCGCTTCCTTTCTGCGTACTTCATGAACTTCCTCGCCACAAACCCGAGCAGTCCTCCGATCACACAGCCCAGTACGATTTCGTATGCCCTACGTTCGAGATCAAGTCAGTCTCCAAGCGGTGCCGGAATGTTTTACGGCCGAATGCGAAAGATAGAGAGACACTCACCAAGTCATGTAGAACCATTCTCCTACAGCGTGACCCGGACTCCTATCCAGTAGCAAGTACAGAGCGATGTAGAGGAAAGGGAAGGCCGCTCCGTCGTTACATCCCGATTCGCATGACAGTAGATGTCGAATATGAGCCGGGACATGCTTGTCTGCGAATTTACCACCGATAACGGACTGCGCCAAGATAGGGTCGGTTGGGGTGACACCGGCGGCGATGACTAGAGAAGCAAGGAAGTTGAGGCCCGGGATAAGAGCCCAGATGAGAAGGGCTGAAATCATCCATCCCCAAATCATGACCGGTCCGAGTAGGAACGCGAGCGACCGCCAATGTCTTTTCATGTATGCCTGTTATCGAAGCGTGAAGTGGATCAGTCGATCCTGTAGACTCTCTTTCGATGTCATTTTGTGAGGAAGAACCAGCAAGAGCGCGCACACACCTTTGGCAATTCAACTCCGACAGCAAACACTGAGATAGCAATGACTACCCTGGTCACTTCCAACGTGATCTCATCCGTGATTTCCTCATGTCCATTCGCCCACCCCGTCGGATCAAACAACTTCAGACAGTGCGGTCCTATGATGATTCCCGTTACGGTCGCGATGGGCGCTTCACCTAGATAGAGCTTCTCCTTGATGAAGAGCGACAGCATGCCGAAGATGACGACGAAGCCACCTAGGAAGGTGTACGCTAGATGGGCGGCGCTGACTTCGAATGGGTGGAACACCATCTTGAAGGATAAAGAGCGGCGCTTTGGGCGTTTATGGCAAGCGGAAACTCGGTCAAGTGTTGAGAGATTGACGGCCAATGATGAGAAGAAACGCTCCTTCAGAACGGGTTCATGAATGACGATGTATTGTCGGCAACAAGGGTGACAAGGGATAGTCGAGACGGAGAATGTGGTGAGAATTGCCGCTCCTTGCTCTGCGGTCGGAATCGGAACCAAAAGGGTCGTTACGGGAAAGATTCGCTGATGATGAAGGGTAGAGGGGAAATCGATGCGAAAGAGGTAGAGGTCGATGCTCCAAGTTGATGTCGATGTAAACGTTGATGAACGCGGGGCAGCTAAAACAGAAAGGAGGTTCTTGCAGGGTGAAGTGTGAGTGCCAGTGGGGTTGATTAATGCTGCGACGTTGCGTGCGTGCGTGTTGATGCGTGTTATCTTTTGACGTTGTTTTGGAGGTTCCTTGTGAGATCTGAGACAGACAGATGGATATCCGATGATTATGTGATACAGTAACTAGACAAAAAAGCAAATGAGATGTAGAACAGATGTAAAGCAGTGAAAGTATGCGGCGTAGCCTGTAGTAAGATAAGCAAAGCAGCGGAAGCCTAACGATTTGGCACGGTTAAAAGTGGAAAATGCCAAGACCGAGCGAGCGAGGGAGGGTCAGAGAAGCCTGAAAGCTGCGAGCTAAGTAATAAGGTGAAAGGTCATTCGCAACGAATTAGAGCGCATATACGTACGCAGCTATGACTTGATTTTTAGGTATAAGGGAATGTTTGGATGTAACTTATGTGAGGTGCGGGGGACGGACAAGGGGTGGAGGTTAGGAGAGGGTTAAAGACGGAATCGAGGGCAGGGAAGGGAAAGGCCCTCTAGGGACATCTGGCCGGTGCAAAAGGGACAGAGAAGGGGAGGGAAGCGTCATTACGGTACAGTAGATAGAGCTTTGGCGGAGGTAGCTTTCACTTCATACCTGGTCGACTCGTTCATGCAGAAGTGTAAAATTATATGATGTTCAATTACAAGCACCGATGGACACAAGAAGGTTATGCATGTGTCCCCAGTACAAATCGACATGAGTGCACTCGGCAGCGCCCAACCTTTTGAGACATGACAACCTCCTCGGCCACCAAGTCTGTGCAGACCCCGCCCTACTGGTCAGTCACCTCTGACGGTGCCAAGTGAAGCAGCTCCTTACTCTTGGCAGCATCAGCATCTGAAATTAGAAGAAACGTCTTCCACGCCAAGACCAAAGAAGACTGCTGGTTATGAGAGAAGGAAGGAAGTTCGAGTACAGCATGCTCGTCAGTCTCTCGAGCGAGCATGTACACTGACTAGTATGCCTCTTTTCAAACCAATCGACACGATCCTGGCCATTTGGACAGCATCGTAGGCTTGTGGTTGACTATTGACTGCTGGGTGCTCCAAACGATCTCAATGTACGCACACCCTCCCCTCAACAGCTTTCGCCCGACGCGTTAGACATGGACTGATGGACAGGCCAATCAGAATGCGCGCTAAGTTCGGATCGATGACACGACGTGTTTGTCAGACTGATCGATAGAAGGACGAAAGAGTGTACACCGGCGCTCCAGACCGTCTCTTCTACAAGTGTCAGTTGCATTTTCTGTGCTGTCTCTAGGCGCACTGAAGCTTGTGAAGGCCAAAAAGAAATGTTGGACATCAACAGATTCTTCGGACCTCGTCTACTCAGCGAAGGCAGTCGACTGACTCGCTGCTCTAGCTCGTGGCGATGGTCCCCGAGGTCTGTGAGCGGGAATTCGGCAAAGACCTTCGCGCTCGCTCTCAGGAGGCGGATTTGTCTATCTTGCCCATTATCTCTGAGGACGGGTCGAGGTGGCTAGGGAGAGAGGTCGTACAAACCAATGACGGCAGCAGCTATGGATCAGAAATAAGTCAGCTCGTCAATCAATCAAACAGTCGGGCGGAAAAAGGATCCAGCTATGCTTTCTCTCTAAAACGATCATTCACCGGCAGCTCATCCCAAGCATCCTTGACCGACGCATTCAGAGCATCATGTCCCGGGTAGCGGTCTATAGTGTCGAAGACCTCACGAAATCATGAACGACTTCTCGCTTGCGATGCTGTGCACATTGCCGCTCAGACGACGTGAAATATCCCGGCGAATAAACATAGTGAAAGCGACATGAATGTATGTCACTCTCATCGCAACAGCTTGACATGCGACAAGCGAACCTAACTTCTCTCGCGTACAGAATCACACGTAACGTCCTCTCAGACTCGGAACAAGCGTGGCGGTCCGTACGCTCAAGAAGCGACAGAAAAAAAAGCAAAAAGATATTGCCACACTGGAAAGGGGTAGGCCGTACGGTGGGGTTTCGGCGGTTGTGGCGGAAGACAAAAAGTTTTTCTCCATCAGGGAGTTGAACCCTGGTCTACCGCGCTCTAAATTCGCCTGTTAAAATCGCAAATCATGAGAAGCGGTTATACTAACCGTTATACTAATGAAGATCCGGTACTTGGGTTTTCTGCTTTTTGAATATATATACATAACATCATTCGCTGGAGCGGGGCGCAGCCTACCATTTGTCGGGACTGAGCTCAAAGGTGCGCTGATCGAAGCAGGTAACAGATATATGCTACCTTTGGAGTTTCGGTCCCTGTGAGAATGACGTGCGACGGTGGGGACAGGGAGTTCCGATCATGACTCACCAGCTGGTGCTTTTCTGTTCGAGGCGGTGCTCCGGATCAGCGTGACCAAAACACGAGCTGCATTTCGTGTTCCAGCAAGTCTCTCTATATCTTCGTGCTACGTGCGAGTGGATTCACATCGTTCAGCTCATTGTTGCGTCAGCCGCCTATTGTAAGCTCTATTTCACCGTTGTTGCACGTCCAGACCTCTTGGCTCGACCGAAAATACCATTGGATCAAATCATCGAAGATTAGTTTCGATATACTCGTTCGACCAGATCCAATATGAAGTGTGTTGTGCCCCTCTTGTTCTTCTGGGTACCACTACACGCTCTGGGCGCGACCTCCGAGCGAACAGATCCGCATACCATTTTAGACGCCCGGAATATCCCTTCATCTACCAATATAGCCTTGCATCAATCCAGCAGTAGTCCCACTCTCGTTGAGGGTGCCCCCTTCAACGGTACAAAGGCTTCGAGCGCACCTCTAACCGCGCAACAAACACCGCCGGTAGGGGCATTCTCTCATACTCGATCGGCAGTAGCTGTAGCCAGTCCGTCTACCCCGCTTCTGTCGCCTATTACGGTTGTCACTTCTTCCAGCAAGCAGGGTGGCATACTCAGCTCTATATTGCAGGATCCACCGCCTTCTCTGGTAGACGCTTCCGATCTCCGAGAGTCACTTACAAGTCCTTCACCATCGTTTCCCGGCAGCAGCCCTACCGCTGTGCTGAAATCGCCCCTGTCCTCTTCGACTGCAGAAGTCGGGGCATATGAAAATCCGTTGACCACGTCTGATCGACGCGCTGATTTCAGCCCTAGCAGTGCACTCGCAACTGCTCCCTACTTCCCATCTTCCGATATGCTATCTCCAATACTTGGCGAGCCATCGGACACTTCATTAATGACTTCGACCCGGCTTCACCTAACCACTGACACGACTACCTTGCAAGCATCAGGCTTGGTTGGCGCTCAAGAGACCTCAGCGGTATACAACGGAGACGCAGCGGGCACAATCTCGCCGTCCGAGCCCGGAGGCGGAATAGGTGAAGACGACATGCACACAAGCGTGTTCACGGTCGTGAGCAGTTCAACTTTGTACCAGGTCGTCAAGGGACACCCTACGCCGTCAGCCTCGGGCGTAGTAGGTGCACAGGTTGACGGGGGTAAGCAATGGGTGCAGCAGGGTCAATGGCTCAGAGCTGCTTGTGCGAGCGGGGCTGCTGATCCGAAGGTGAGCTGAGTGTATCAGTCAGGAAGTAAAGCCGACTGGGCGAAGCTGATACGAACGATATCCTTCTTCGTCTCGTCAGTAAGGGATAGCGACGAGTTGATCACTGCTACTCGCTTCTCGACGCGGTGTTCGCTTGCCGATAAGACGGGAGCAAAAGTGAGTAAAGCGATGAATGAGCAGAATAACGACGTACGTGCATAAAGTAGAGAAACATCTGTAAGCTATATTTAGGTGGGCAGATCTGGATAGATACCCTTTGTTGTTGTCACAACCGTAACTCAACGTAAAACGCGATTTCGCCGCCGCTGCACTGTACGCGCGTCTTTTTGTTCTCGCGACACCCCACAGTCGGTCATGTTGAACAAGAGGGGAAAGGTATAACGAGAATAGCTGTACAACTGTAGGACTGCTCTCGAGTAGCGTATACATCACCTTACCTTACATTACATGACTGCTACACACTATTGATCACCATTTCTGCTGGTACACATCATCGCGAATTATATGGCGAGCTGAGGGCGGCCCCACTGTATTCCCCTCTGCTGTCAATCGTTATAATATTCCTCAGCACATGGAGTGACCCATCGCCTACAGGAAACGCAACGCGCTTTCTTCCCTTTAGAACCGTTCACACCCCACCAAAGGTATTGATCCGACCGAAATCTCACTGCTCTAGCCGTCATGTTCAAGTCCAAGGCCCCTTCGTTGCCCCCCGAGACGGACTACACCAAGAACCTGCGCGAGACCTCCTTCTACCGATATGGTCACCTCCGACCCCTCGGCCTCACCGGCGAAGTCACTGCGCTCGCTATCGACCCAATCCTCTCTCTGTTCGGAGTAGGTACATCCTCCGGACTGGTGCATGTGTACGGTGCCGCACCATTCCAATTCACGCTGCCCGTTTCGACAATATCGTCTTCAGGACCCGCAGCGACCATCAAGTTCCTGTTCTTTCACCCGGGACATCACAGGTTGATCGCTATTGACAGCTCGAATACAATTCACACATACTCGTTACAACATATGACCGACTCCCCGAACCCTCTCACTCACCCTCCTTTACCCACCAAAGAGGTATCTTATACGCTATGGGGCACGGTAACGAGCGTAGATCAGCCGTTACCGAGCCATACACACCTGTTCTTCACTGTCAAAGATGGAACGACCCTTACTTGGGATCTGAGCAGAAGGGGGTTAGGAAATTGGAAGATTGGAAATTGCTGGGGAGACTATGAAGAACGCATGGTACGGAGTGGAATCCCAGGAAGGAGGAAGACTCTGGGCGGGTGAGTAGAACGCGTCCCTTTCAGAGGTTCTAGCTGAACTGACAGGCGGAACCACGGCGCTGCAGACCTATGGCAACTTGCATCGCTATGAACCCTCGAGATCTCAACATACTGCTTTTGGGATACGAGGGCGGAGTGGTAGCCTGGGACATCCGCAACAACGCCATTGCCAAGACCTTCGAGATGACTCTGCCGCCTGGAGCCCCCGGCGGAGGATCGTACCAGGATGCCGATGGATCGTTATGGACAGAACGAACCCCCTCAGTCACCTGTATCGCCTGGCGTCCAGATGGTCTGGTCTTTGCTGTCGGCCACGCAGACGGTTGTATCACTTTCTGGGCCTATTCCGAGTCCGACAAGCCGCTTATGGTACGAACGATCACACACGAAGACGTGAATGTTACCGACGCAGAATCTCTCTTCGACGCGGGTGCGCTGGATAATCAAGTCAGACGAGTTGAGAGGGATGCAGATGGGAATGTGATTCCTTCGGCGGTCGCTGCCAACAGAGAACCCATCTTCAAGATGACTTGGGCCAGTTTCCCAGAGCAAGCGGCACTGAAGACGATGATCGCAGCTCAAGGAGCGGATCCCACTGTCGAACCCATATCCAACGCTACAGTTGAGTATGCCGAAAGAGGAGAGACGCTTTTGCTCATACTAGGAGGTCAAAGTCCCGGGGAGAAACCAGGTATCAACATCCTCCAGTTTCCGGGATACAAACCACCTTTGCTGCGCAGAGGCACCACGCCTCAATCCCCATCCGAAAGTATGCCGCTCCAAGAGAGATACGCATACCGAGATTCTCTGGCACCTACAGGAAGCTCCAACTACCTCACCAAAACGCCGCCCGAAGACTTCATCCTACTCCCTAGGACCAGTCCCTATTACAACCTTAGTCACGATCCTATCGCAATCATTGTCTCCCTTACTCCTGACCCATCGCTCCCTCACGTAACTGAGCCTATCGCTGCGCGAGGCCTCGAGGCGTGGGTGTTCCCTCCACCTCGATCCTCAGTCATACCACCGTCTCCAGGTAGGAAGAACTTTGTGCAACCGGGCGAAGGCGAGAAGATCGTCGCCATGACCCCTGCACCAGTTCTCGGCACTCCGGCTACCCCTCGTAGCGGGAGTGTGTCATCGCCTGGATGGAGGTTGCCCTGGGGATCTGCATCCCCTGCGCCTTCTCCGACACTGAGTATACCAACCCCAGACTCGCTGTACGGCGGGGCCACCGGCACGCGACGCAAGGTGCGAAGGCGCCTGCGATTACCTTCCGCTCTGTGGAGTGGCGGTATGTCCGTCTTGGGATGCGAGCTGTACGCTTTGCCGACACCTGTCTTCAAAAGACTGATAAGCTTTTCCATCGAGAACGCCGGCAACGAGGATGTACCGAGAATACCGCTCCATGGTGGCATGGCTGTTCCTGACCTGCAGTCACACGGCGCACCGGATGTCAAGGTCGCTAAATTGGAAAGTTACAGGGTTTTCGTGACGTTCCATGCCGATGCGACCGTTCGCTTCTGGGATGCTTCACCGCACCTCTTGCTGCTACCGACCCCCCTTCGATTCGAGTATCCTGGCCCTCTCCCTCACCTGACCATCTCTATCGGGGACTACCTCAAACATCCCGATGTCGCGCATCTTCCTCTTGCCCAACTCTGGAATACGGATCGATCGAAAGTACGCATCAAGTCCGTTCATCTGGCTCGCGAGGCATTGGAATGCGTCATCACCTTCTACACCGGCGAAGTGATCGTGACCAAATTCGGTGACGCCAAAGGATCAGCGGCCCGAGCTGCCGAAGATGAAGTCGAAGAGTTGGATGAGAATGGCGAGAACCACGACTCGGGCTATTTCCCTCATACCGCTGGGCATGGAGACGGCAAGTCAGAGTGGGCAGAAGAGGTTCTAGAGATCGGTCATCTGGCTAAATGGAAGGTCGATGGGTTCAAGCCCGTTGCAATCTTCACCCTGAAGAGAGGGGAACCAATCTCCTGCGCAGTCTCAGATATCGGTGAGTCAATAGCCTGGACTCGCAATATCGCTGTTGTCTACTATGAGAGTTCCGCTTAACACAACACATACTACACTTCCAGGATTCATTGCCGTTGCTTTCGCCTCCAAATCAGTGGCGATAATTGACATGCGAGGTCCTGATGTTATCTTAAGAGAAGGATTCAACGAGGACGGGGAGCTGATGAAGAAGAGAAAGAAGAAGGGGAATGTGCAGAACGTACTCGGCGAGAATTCGGTCGTGGGTGCCATGCGTTGGGTGGTCTCGGGTATGGGAGGAGGTAAGTTACATCACCACGTCTACTTGATCGTTCCCCGCTGACCCTCGGATATCTCGCAGATCTAGTCAACCGACCTAGACTGATTGTATCGTATGCCAAAGGGTGAGCTCGTCGCTGGCAGGACGCAGTTATGAACGGGGAGAGCTAACATGACACCTCACAGCATGACCAAGATATACGTCTTGATCAACTCTCTGGGCGAATGGATCGTAGAGACTAAGCCTCCGACTTTCACGAACGAGTCACTGGCCGGACCAATAGCGTCATTCGTTCTGGATCCCTTGACAGGCAACGAGCTGCTACCTACATCTGAGGCTCTGCAAGCCGCCATGAGGGACCAACAGAATCCTGATCACGGCAAAAGCAAGGATATACCGGTTCATTGCCTCTGGATCGCTGCGTCCAGAAAATCGATACGATGTGCCGTCAATTTCAACGGAGAGAGGGTCGCCAAGGTTGAGCTGGAGGAAGAGGAATTATCGGACGTTTTCTACGTGACAAGACATGGTCAGTCAACTATGAATCCCTTTATCACATAACTGTGCTGACGAAACGTTTTTCGTTGTGATCATAGGCCAGCGTGTCTTGGTTGCGATAACGACCACCGGTACCGCCTTATTCTACTCGGTGCCATTGTTAGAGTACATCACAAGATTAGATCTGTTCTACGGGCAGCAGGGGTACGTACCATTGGTTTCCGTTTCCGACACTCAGCGACCTATGGTGCTGACGTGTACCTTACCAGGCGACCCGCGGGGAAGTTATCGATAGATGACCGATCCGGCGATTTTATTGAATACTCGGGACCTCTGGATATCAACCTTCGAACATTCTTCCACTTCCGAAAGCCTTTCCCTCCCCGTCTGGACCCGTGCTTCGTCAAGCACATCGTACCTACTCAACCCGTATCATTGTCAGCTAGTACTATGGTTGGGTCATGGATTTGGGGAGGCGCACCCCTTACTGGCGCACAACTTGACAGTCTCAGTGAGTCATCGCACATTTTGTATAGCGAAGCTTTGGGCAGACTAAGCCTGCACCCATCCGATAACGCTGAATCTAATTGATCCAATTTATCTCTCCCACTAGTCGCCGGACCGACAAGGCCAGCTGCGCCGAAAGTGCCACCACCACCACCGAAGCCGCTTATCACATGGGGCAAGCCACCTGAAGAAGTAGAGAAAGTCGTGCTCACTGCTGGACAAGGCGCGATGCCGAAGCGTACCGCCATTGCCAAGCAAAAAGCGCCAGTGAGGGACTCAAGAGAACGGACGGATGTGTGAGTTGGGTGTGAAATGTGCATGGTACTGTATGCTGATGTTGATACGGGTAATCAGGTACTCCGAGATGACCGATGCAGCACGGGAAAGGGGAAATTACCTTGATGGTCTCAACGACTCGCTGAGAGACGTATCGGTATCCGCATCCAATTACTACAACCAAGCAAGGAACGCAGCGGTGAGTATCCGACCCGATATGCTTCTCTCAGTCTTTTTCGCACGATCGGACCAATTTAGCATCGTGCCTGTCAGTCAGCCTGTTCAGACGGTCACGCCAAAAATCACCCTTATGATCACATCATCTTTTCGCACACAATCCTTATCTTTCGATCATCTCGTGTGAACTTTGTTTGTGTTTTGTTTTTCGATCCTACGGGACAGAAACAACTCTTTGTTTGAGATGACGTGCTGATGACTTCGTACGTACGTAAACGCTGTTTCTTTGTGTTTTCTCACCCCTCTACAGATGAAGGAAGCTGCCAAGAGCACCGCAAAAGGCGTGTTCGGTAAATTGCTCTAAGGCTGGTGGTGTGAAGAGAGATAATGGGCCAGGACAACTGTCAGGGGCATGTATGCGCACGTGCAGGCTAAGCAGTGAGCCAGTGACTGCCGGTGGACCTGGTCTAGAATTGCGGGATATGACGAATGTTTATCTAAGAATTATATCTATCCAGCTGTCGATAAGGGTCAAGTCGGATCAGTACTTTGCTGTGCAAGAGTACTGAGCTCTGGGCGCGGAATGTAGTCACAGTCGAGTGTACTGGCCTGCGGAAAGAAGCTTGAGGCTTTGAAAGGGGTCGCGCATGTACGTAGAACTCGACGGACGGTCACAAGCAAGACTTCGCACTGGGCATGGGAACGTTCTTCTCTCTGTTCTGTTGTTGTACATGTATGACTTTACCCCTGACTATTTTGACTATGTATATATGGTTTTCTGCAGATGATATGCCTTGCGAACGAGTGTACTCTGGCCAAAAATCGAGGTCGAGGTCTTCTTGGCTTATGCCTTAGCTCCGTGCTGCGTAGAAAAGACATGCGACCATGGTCGATTCCGTAAAGAGGCTTAGATATGGCGCATTCGAGAAAGGGGCGGATAGACGGATAAGAAGCATGATATTTGTTTTCGTTCTGTCGATGGGAAGAATCAAGAAGGAATGAGGTAGCAAGGTGCAAGGTGCAAGGTAGCAAGCAACACACCCAGTTATCGTGAGAAAGGATTAGGAGAGTACCCGAACAAGTCCGACGCACAGTCACTTATAGTATTTTGATGGGAGATTTGATCCGCCGGAAAGGATAGTATGGTTCAGCCTACGCGGAGGCCAGAGATGAATGGTGGCATAGCCAAGACTGTCTATCTCTGTGATTTACATCGATGCAATGCATGCCCAACCTAAAAAAAGGCAGCAGAGACAACCGTCATATCCACAGTTTACCAGCTCTTTCTTACTTCTTCACTCTACTTATCACTTCAACCGAACACATCAGTCCATCCATACGCCTTATAGCTCGCTCATTCAAACCCAAACCCACTCAGAACCCTTCTTCTCGATGCTTGGATCCGTATGTTCGAGTATCTGAGTCCTCAGCTGCCTGGCCTGTTATCTTATGTGAGTGGAGCGGAAAGCGTGCGGTACAATGGCTTCAGTCGGATCCATGTTCGGATCCAGTTGAACTGGAGTATTGGGGTGAGAAAGGAGCGCAGTGTCTATCGTAGACATAGTAGGAGAGACATAACGCAGTGAAAGATCGGGACATAAAAGACGGACTCTCGCTAGACCAGGCATGAAGGGGATCAAGTCTCACCCAACCCACGAGGATAGAAGTCCACTGAACTGACAACCCTACTTTCCCACCCAAAAATCAGTTCCCCTTCGCCTTTCGTCTCGCAGCTTTCATCCTCTTCGCACCGTTTGGACTGTGCATAATACTTGATATCATCGCTTACGGTGAGTGTGGGCGCGAATGCGGTTTCGCCGTTGAGGTCATCGCCCCCCCTCACTTCTCGATTCCTGCTAGTATATATATGGGACAGTATGCGGTGGCCGGAAGAGGGCGGGAGCGGGAGGTCGCGTTGCTGAGCCAGTCTGAGCACAGGGGAGAGGTCACGTGTACGGAGAGTGTTCTATTGCTCGCACTTCCGCAATGGCTTTGCAATCCTGTGCCGCCCGCTGCCGTGCTCACCATCGGTCGCTACCTGGTATACTTAACGCGCATCGCTGAACATACATCTCATGTCATTCACAACCCCATTACAGCAATCGCACGGACACTGCACCTCTCGATAACTCAACGTCGAGTACCTCGATCACCACCCACGATATCCAAGGAGATCCTCCACACCGAGCTCTTATCATCTTCTTCAGCTTCAGAGTCTGACGATACGTCGGATAGCTAGCAAACTTGGCCCGTCCCGCCCTCGACAATCTCCTGTGAATAAACGTACCCCATTCACATAGTCGGCACTCCACGATGACCTCTGCCGTCGCTTCATCCTCCCCGCCGACCCCGGTCACTCTTGTCGGAGCGACAGGTCTTACAGGCTCCCGATCTCTATCCTCCATTCTCGCCTCATCTCACCCTTTCAACCTGACTGTCTTGACCCGCCGATCCCTCCCTGCAGAATCCGCTCCTCCACCCGCCAACAACTCTACCACACTCCAGACTCGCCTGTACACGGACCTGTTCGATGCCCCGACGGATGGACAGAAGATAGCGGAACAAGGAGGCGTGTATGTTTCCTGCCTTGGAACTACGAGAGCCAATGCTGGAGGTACTGCGCAGCAGGAGAAGGTGGATCTTCATTTGAATCGGGATCTTGCCAAGCGGGCCAAAGATGACGGCGCGAGCACGGTGAGCCTAATAATCTCGTACGGGTGTGTAACAGCTCTCCGCATCATCGCACTGATACGGACGGATCTTTCTTGACCGCAGATGATCCTTGTGTCTACCTCCGGTGCATCGTCCGCGTCTAGGATGTTCTATCCGCGCATCAAGGGTGAACTGGAGGACGCCGTTAAAGAGATGGGATTCGAGCATGCCGTTATTCTGCGTCCGGCGGCTCTCTTGGGACCAAGGTGAGTGGTGTTCGCACCCAGACATTGACCACGGAGACTCTCTCATTGTGTTGCAAAGTTTGGTAGGAGCAGCAGATATTGATCTTTGTTGCCTACTGTCATAGGAACGAGTCTCGACCCGCCGAATACATCATGCAATCCACTTTTAGAGGTCTGCGAAAGCTTGGACTCCCACTGACCAGCTTATGTATCGACGCGGAAGAGTGAGTTCCTTGTGTCTTTCTTTCTGTGTGCTATGTGTGCGTACAGTGACCCCAAAATTATACGTATACTAACTGCATTGCTTTATCCCGTCCAGTGTTGGAGCATGTATCGCTCATCTCGCCGCGCATCCACCTGCCGACAAGGTTGTCACGCTGTGGGACGACGAGATCATTGCTTTCGCCCGAAAATATCGAGAAGAGAACTCAAATTAGGATGATGCGCAAACGATCATACACGACTGCGTGCGCCAATGTTCACTTACGCCCGTTCGATCAACCTGAGGTTTCGAAAACAAACAAAATGTGTATACAATTGCGGATCCCATCCTTGCGTCTTTGATAGACCTTGGTCACGGTCACGTTATGTCCGATAGCAATCGATTTGGGCATCAACGTTTCCTGGGCTTGTTCCCTTCCCCGTTTTGGATTGACGATATAGATGGTGTATTTCCTGTTTCTTTCTGTTTTTCTACTGTTCGATATGCGTTCGCTTTCATCGGCATCCCTTTCTCCCCACATCCAAAGGCACCATTGTGAATCATTAATCAAGTCAGGTTAAGCCAGGTCATCCTACCGGTACTTCTCCCTCGAGCTCACCATCCTGCCGTCTCATCTCCTCCGTCATTCCGTCCTCTACCGGCTGTAAGCCTTGTCTCACCGAGGTCTTGTGCGCTCAAGCATCTTGGAGGAACGGCGGTGCAAGGGGATTGACCGGTACGGTGTGATCATGGTAGAGTTAACAATACGCAAACGATAGTATATGATATATGACACGGGCGGAAATACGAGGCCGTCATCCCATGTATGTATGTGTTGTATAGCTCACACATCGCTCTTCGCTTGGACAGTGTATGGAGATGGTATTGGGCTATGCGCGCGGCAAGAATTCTTGCAACCAGCTACAGTGATGAACAAGAGGACCATGTGTGGAAGGGCAGCAGTAAAGTGGGGTAGCCTAGCCTACACAGGGATCCGATAGCGGGACTTACGGCTAGAGTCAAGTCGAAGGGCGAGGGTCGAGAGCTATAAGAACAATATAATCATGTAGCCGATGAATCTCGGTTATAGATTCCGGATTTCACCACCATTGGTTCCAGAATCATCGTCGTGCCAAGGCTGCCGACGATCGGATCAGTGTCGACCATTCTTGCGATCGCGACATTCCTTCAAAGAACGAGTCTGGACATCATCCTCGTTGGACTGTGTGCGCCCGTTTGGCTGTGTGTGGCTCCGGCTAGATTCATTCCTAGCTCGAAGGGCAAGTTTCGCTGCGGCCGGTCTCCTGCCCTGTGGCGTTTTGCCAGCACTCTCCCTACTGTGAAATGTCCAATTCCCACGATCGCGAGCGATAGAGCAGACACGCTTCCTTCCAATTGTTCTGCTGCACTGCATCGTCCGAAGCCACCTATGTAATGATCTATATGCACAGCACGAGTAATTGGTGAGCGAAGACTCAAAGCAGTCATATACCTCCGACCTCCTACTACTCATCCTAGTAGGTGTGATATCGCCGCACTTGCTTACTAAGTGTTCTTTCGGAGTGAGTTCACGGGACCCACGGCCCGCCATGGACATTCGCACGTTGGACCAGTTTCCTTGCTCCCATCGTCTACTCGTGTCTGTCAATGATTCGATATGGGAAAACAAGGGGTATATAGAAAGCTTAAAGTGTTCAAATGTTCTCAGAAAACTCAAAACCAAAACTCTCCAGCGTTCTTTCTCTCCGCATTACGTTGGCGTGCCCTTTCCCTTCCAATCCCGACCCCAACTCTGACAGCTAAAAGCTAGAGCTTATGCTGTTCCGTCCACTTAGATGTTCATATCATCTAACTCATGTACGCAGGCCATGAGGAAGCGGCTCTCGGTCATCGCACACCCTTGCGGAGCAGAACACGAATCAAGGTGATCATCTTTCGCCGACTCCATCCTCACTACCCGCGTTACTATTACGAATCTAAATACTACCTCTGTGAGAAGCGGTCGGAGACACGAGCGGTACACGAAGGCTAGGACGGGATCGGAGGAGGGAAGGGATGGTCCCATTTTCCGACTCTCTCAAGCTAAGGGTTGATTTGCTTCGTATGCCCTTTTTTCGCCTCCCGCCCCTGCACTACCATACCATTGGCTTCTTTCCCCCTTTCTCGTATCCCTTTCGCTGCTTTGAGCAGCCGCTGCACTGCTGATACAGTAGTAGACTGCAGGTGCGCAGATGCTCAACAACCGCCTTACAATCCTAAGTCGGGGCGAGACGAGAAAGTCCGAGGGACTGAATGCGTAATCTACCACTAAATTGGTTTTTGGCGCTTCGTTCGTGAAACAGAAACCTCCGAAACCTCCCCTCACTCAATCACATTCCGCGATTTCATCTTATTGCATGTCATCTTCTTCCATTTATTTATTTGCCTTGGCCCCGCACAATCAGTAGTAGTATTAGAGCGTCGCGCGACCCTTTTCATTTTGTTCACCTACTGCCCTCCCCGTCGTGTCGTGTCTACTGAATGAATTAGAGTCCGAATGGATCGATCATCTTCCACTAGACACGACCAAAGGGAGCAAACTCGCAGCGTTTTAGTCCAGTTGGAATTGGAATATTCCCTTTCCTCAACCCTCCCTCCCTCTCTGCTCTCGCCTCTCCAGTGATACGCGAGGGCTTTTGTACTCTCGTTACTCGGCGCACATGTGGGTCTGGTGGCAGGCAGCCATGCTGGCACCAACGGCATAGATGCAGCTTATCGCGGACAAAGCTCGTCTTATCCTCCGATGCGATCCCGACCAACCTACGTACAAGGTCGGATTCGAAAGGAAGGGGATCCAAGGGAAGGCAGACCATACAGGAGAAGGTATGCATGTGTGCTGTAAAATACGTTGACTTGAAGGCGAAGTGGGAAGGCAAGGAGAAGGATGGAAGGATCGGATGGAGAGTCGTTCGTGATGGATTGGTTTCGAAATACGACTAAGCTAGTCGCTTTCCCCATTATCCTTATAACAGCGACGCTAAGAGCTGTGTCTGTGCTCTGTTCCAGACTCCAATCTTATGAGGTGGGTATGTTGACAATAACCGTCTTTCAAGGGGATTACTTGATTACTTGCCTAACATAGACAGACAGACCGACGATAAACGTCAAG
Source organism: Kwoniella heveanensis BCC8398 (assembly GCA_000507405.3). Classification (NCBI taxonomy): domain Eukaryota; kingdom Fungi; phylum Basidiomycota; class Tremellomycetes; order Tremellales; family Cryptococcaceae; genus Kwoniella; species Kwoniella heveanensis. The sequence continues at coordinate 13,729 of KV700136.1, read as the reverse complement.
TCGCTTGCCACGGACAGCCCATCCTTCTTCTCCCTCCCGCTTTAGCTTGTGTGACTTACACAGAACACCCGTCTCCTCATCGTCACCGTCACTGTCACTGTCATCATCAGGATCGCCATCAATCACTTGCCTACCTGGGCGACCATCAAATCTCGATAAACCTTGAAACGCTTCCCACGACAACCAACTCGCCCCCTTTATAACCTTGTACTGTCCTTCTCCCTTCTCTGGATCTGATTTGGGAACGGACCGCCCTCCAATCCACGGTTTGGAGCTAGCTTCGCATCCTCGTGACAGATCTGTCAGCACACCCTTCGGTTGTCGCTTCCCCCGCTCTGACCTGGTGTCACTCAGCCCGGAGCGGCTTCTTAAATAGCTCAGAGAGCCTGGCATTTCTTTAGCCATCTTGAAATTCTCGCCAGTGGTTGAATTTCAACTCTCCTCATAGCGTTATCCCTCTTATCAGCTCAACACCATGGCACAACTCACCATGTCCTCTTCCTCTGACGCACCTCTCGGCCCCCTCGCTTCACTTCCAGCCGAATATGAGGGCTTGCAGAAATGGAGAATCTTACTGCTCGTGACATCGGTCAACTCATTCACGCAGCGCGTGATATCGTACCTCCAGTATCTTGGCATCGATCAAGTATCTGTACAGTTGGCGATAAGTGACGAGGAGATGTATGCCGCGGCGGACAGCTGGGATGCGGATTTGGTGTTGTGTCCTTTCCTGACGAAAAAACTCCCAGAGGCTATTCACAATAAGGTGAGTACAACTTCGGACACGCTCTCGAACCCGCGCACGAATGCCCAGGGTGCCGATATCTCTGGCAGTGTCACAGACAAATGGCAGCAGAAGCATTGCGTCGCTCACTATTTCGTTTCATCCGTATGCAACACAGTGGATAACGCTCGTCGTGCACCCTGGACCGCCAGGAGACGCCGGACCATCCTCCCTCGACTGGGTGCTTCTCGGCGACGACGGTTCCGTCTCGGACTCTGCTCAAGCACTGACCCATCTCCTAAACACATCAACCTCCGACGTCGAACCGACTCAGCGAAGTCACTGGGGAACGATCTGTTTCCAGGCTAACGAGGAGCTTGACGGCGGAGCAGTCTGGGCGTGGGAGCAGTACGCCTTGCCTGCCATCGGTACAATCACCAAAGCTCAGCTCTATCAGGGCCTGCACTCTGCCGGGGCGATGAGTGCGGTCATCCACGCTCTGTGCAGGGTATACGAGCGGACCGCCGGTGCTGAACTCGAGAAACAGGATTGGCTCAAAGTCACGCCAAAGGAGGAATGGTCCACTCAATGTGTGTCTCTGAATCAACCTTTCCTCGGCGGTAAGACGCACGAACGACCTCTGCTGCAATCGACAAAACGTCGACCCGACTTCGAGGTTCACACAGCGGAAGATATCCTTCGACTGCTCAACGCGAGTGACTCGCAGCCAGGGGCCATGCTTCACCCCCTGACGACGGATGCTAGAGCCTCACTCTTCGCGTACGGAGCTCACGTCCATAAGAAGCTGTCCACCATCCCTGCCGATCTGTACACTTCGCTCGGATACGCGCACTATGACGCTGTACCCCACGGGAAGATCATCGCGACGCGCCAAGGTGCGATCTTCGTCAAAACCCGTCAAGCGGGAACAAGCAGTGCTGGCATCTGGATCACCCATGGCAGAATACCCAGGGGGAAAGATAAGCCTATCGACCCGAAGATACCGATGGTCGAGGCGATCAAGGCCGCGGGACACCAAGGCGCCTTGCAGGGTGTCAAGGAATGGGAGCAGGACACTTTTGCGGAAAAGGACGGCGAATGGCAGGAGGTGTTCGTGAGAAGCGTACAAGAGGAGCACGGGGTGGCGCAGCTCGTGTACTGGAATTTTTAGTGAGTCAGCGTTAGGACGGGTGGCAGGTCTTGAGGACGCGAAGACCCTGCGACTGACGAACTAGGAACATCGGCTCGGTTGATCAGTAACGGCGCATTTACGACTCAGAACTGCAAGACTCTACTCAAGGCTCTCCAATGGGCCACATCAGAAGACCGAGGAAACGTAAAGCTGCTCGCACTGATGGTGAGCGATAGTTTTCCGCTTGCTTTGATCTGTTCCGCGTTGCAGCTGAACGTGTCCATTGCATCAGGGAGGCAACTACTTTTCCAATGGTATCGCGCTCAACACGATCGAGCATGCCTCTTCGCCTGGGCAAGAGACATGGGAAAACATCAACGCGATCGATGACCTGGTCTCCTTCCTCGTTGGCGACACTTCACCCGAACGACCCGAGTTTTTGCGAGACACGACGTCACTCGCTGAGAGGGGCATCACCACTGTTGCGTGTGTCCGAGGCAACGCGGCAGCCGGCGGTGTGGCATTAGCAGCCGGATGCGATATTGTTATTGCAGGACGAGGGGTGGTACTGAATCCTAGTTACAGAGCGATGGGTCTTCATGGCAGCGAGTTGCATTCGTGAGTGGCAACCACTGTGGTAGCTGAGATAAAATTTCCTCGTCTTGTTTAAGAATTCTGTACTTACGACCTTCGCCTTCGCATCCAGCTACTCCTACTTCAAGCGCTGTGGACCGGTGCACTCCGCCACCATCTTGCGAGAGATGAAGCCACTCAACACTTCGCTGGCGCTTGAGTACGGTCTGATTGATATTCAGCTTGGATCAGCCTCTCAGACCGTCAGCGAGACCGAACCCCTCTTCATCACCTCTGTCCGAACCATTCTCTCCACCACGACCGAGGCATTTTTCTCCCCCTCATCCAGGCTACGCTGCGCTCCATGGTGTGGACCCAACCATCTCAACAAAGCGACTCAACCTAGCGAGCCGGTACCCCTCGTCGATTTCCTATGCTCGAACAAGCTCTCCACATACGCGAAAAGGGATTTCCCTCCCTTGCTACACTACAGGAACGAAGAGCTTTCCCAGATGTTGTTGGACTCGTTCCATCCTATCCGGTCAGAAAGGTATCATTCGAGGAGGTACAAGTTCATCCGTAAAGTCAAGGCAGACTCGACTCCCGCCAGATACATGTTACATACCTCCAAGAAGGATGAGGAAGAGACAAGGGAGTTTGATGATGCGCCCGGATGGATACGAGGCGCCGAATGGGCTTGGGCGGGACTGCCTACTCCCGAGAGTCTCCAGACAAGCGAGAGCACGAGGATTGATATCTTCTACACGGGGGAAAGATCGGCCAAAGCGGCTGAATCGGAATCACCTGCGCCGTTGGACGTGAAGGTCGACCGGGATGCGAATGCCAAGTCCGTAGACGGAGTCATGCCTGTCCCCATGGGAGAGAGGAAACACTCGGAGGCCCCCACCATGTCCACTCTTCCTTCGCTTCACGCCAGTGGTCTAGGCACCGCCATGTCCCCCACTTCATCTTCTTCTGGATCCGAACTCGCAGGTCCCACCACGCCTCAGTTGGACCTTTCGCCCTCAAAGCTCGAGCAAGCCCCAATCGTCATGTTGCCCGGTGGAAGTGCCGACTCGCGAACACCCACCTCTTCGCAGACCCACCATGTCCCCACACCTAAAACTCAGACAATTCCGACTTCATCGTCCGCTGCGAAGACCGCTTATGCTAAGTCCACTACACCGGGTGATCGTCCTCAAGTTGGCGTGACCCCAAGTTGGGAGAAGGAGAAGGACAAGGAGAAGGCAAGCAAGTTCAAGTCCTTCAGGAAGAAAGTCAAGTCTGCCCTCAGGAACCTCAGTGGTGACAAAGACAAGGACAACGAGAAGGTTAAGGACAAGGACCGGTCGACCAAAGCGTCTGTCGCTCATTCTACCTCCTCGAGAAGCATCTCCTCGTCGGCTTCGGCGGCTTCAAGACCTCGGCCCAAGTCGATGATCGTGCCTAATCCTGCTCAGGCGAAGAATGTACCGCCTCCGCCTCTGACACTGCAGCAGCATCAAGGGGTTGATGCCATTGCGGCTTCACCCGTACCATCGACTACAGCTTCTGCTCCCCCTGTCGCTGCGGCTGAAGCAACGACGACGACGACAACGACGACGCAAGCCAGGAAGGGAGAATGTGAATGGCCCTGTCTTGTGACAGGCGGTGAGGAGGCTTCCGAAACCAACACAACAGAGGTTAGGGACGGCGTGACACAAGCCACTATCAGCAGGCCTATTGTAACGTAGAGTCGTGGAGTGCAGTGCGACTGGATCGACGATTGAGAAGTGGTAGTGGATAGGTGACGTTTGATACGTCGTCCCGACCAATGGTACATGCGATTTGTCCTTCTGTAGGTATCGTACAGTGATAGCACTGTCGATAGAGTCATAAGCCCCATTCTCCTTATACATATCCCGTTCTCCTGACAATACCTCGCTCCTCGTCGATATCACTGTTCTCATTTTGGGTCTTTCCACAAGGTCATGCAAACAATTGAATGCATATGTGCAGTGTCACTGTGATCGAGCAGTACTTACAGCTGTCTATTGCGACCTGGAAATTACGCAGTGCAGGATAATCCAGGTCGCTACAGGACGTCGTTTACACCACTCGTTTCCGCTTGGAGCCTATCACCTGTATATGGACGCTTCCGACTGGGCATACATGCACATTTATTTACCTTGAAATCGAACAGACTATAGCCCCAACTGCACATCGATTGGTCCCGGTCATCGCATCCCTGCCACTTCTCACTCGCCTCGCCTTGTAAGCCAGGTATGAAATGAAAATGCATTCCCTTTCACTCCATCGTCCACTTCCTCATTCGTGAAAGATACTGAGCAAGATAAGACGCTGCATTTGATCATGCATTCAAGTTTGTTTGTATTTACGAACCCTTCTTCGCATCACCTCACCATCCCACTGCACCGCTCCAATGATGATGGTGATTCTTAGAGCCTCCACAAGCCTTCCCCTCCTCGTCTCCGTGACCGATTCAGTCTCCTGATCCTGATCAGCTCTGACATCGCAGCCCCTCGCTGCTTTCATTCATCTTGAACCCTCAGGGAGTCACTCAAAAATGTGACCTTCCCCATGTCACCTGACGCCGATGACCGTCCATTCAGACTCACTCGCCTCGCCCCGACTGAGTGTCGGCGGTTTCCTCATCGCGCTTTGTTGATACCGCTGACGGTCTTGCCTCGACCGGCACCGCCGATGACTTTTCGTCGTTGCTTAAGCATATAGGTATAGAGGACGTAGAGCGCTGCGAGGAGTGCCCCGAAATCAGGTAGATGATGGTCAGCCGGCGTCAAGTTGAGGATCCGCAGAGGCGTATGTATGGCCGGATCCTGCTCTCTATAGTATATGGGAACGAGGGGTCAAGCAGTGATGTGCCCAGATCTCGACAGTGGGTCGGCTTGACTTATTTGGATCAGATACGGAGCCATTCTCACTCACCGGGCCACCAGATGACGAACAGACCCAACCTGAGGTACTCGAGAGGACCCCAAGTCCTGTTGAGCGAGCCAATCGACCCACTCGCACCACTACCACTGCCTCCAACGGTTCCCTTAGCATTGTATTTCGCCAAGTTCCAGAGCAAGGTCCTGCCCAAGTGAGTCTTGATGAGCTGCTCTCTCAGCTTATCAGGTAAAGCAGCGATGACTTTGCCCAAGAGGGGAATGAAGGAAGGCAGAGTGGAAAAGGAGAGGAAGGCCTCGGAGGACGCGCCGAGCGGGTAGAGCGGGATGAATGTGGTGTATCGGAGCCAGTTCAAGAGGGGCGATTGGATCTGGAGGATGGAGAGAGCGTAGAACGAGTATCGGATCACCTCGGTCAATGACCAAGCGAGGAGCATAGTCGCGAACAGGGGCGAGGTGTGAGACTGACAAGTGCGTAAAGGGAGTCAGAATCAGCTTTAGACCGTATCGTGTCATACCGCATCGTGTCATACCGCATCGTATCATACCATATCCCGAACTGAATTCTTGCCATCGAATGCGCAAGGGAACATAGCATCAGCAGAAGACAGATTCTCACTCACAACCTCCGGAACAGCCTCAGCGACGCCCCAGACTGTCCAAACCCTACTAGCCACCTGCGCCGCCACGGTCCCTACAGGGCTTCGCACCCATCCAAAGAGAGCATGGACCACTTCCAGCACTGCCAGACTCTGAGTCCACTTGGTGTACCAGCCCAGATTCTTGTATTCGTACGAATTCGAGAGGTGGTCGATGAGCTTGTTCAGTGCGAAAGATCTGGTGGGCGATCCCGATGAAGCAGCCGAAGTGGGGATAAAACGAGAGAGGAACGAGCCGAGGGTGGAGATGCTGCCGGTGGTTAACGGGTTGGGGTTTGGGTGAGAGGATCGAGGAGAGAGGAGGAACGAGGTGGTGATGTAGAGCAAGTTGGCCCATAAGAGGGCTGAGGCGACATTGTACGCCAACAGGTAGATCTTGAGCGGGGTGAGACCGCTCTTGACTGTGGTGCAGTATCCAAGGAGGAGAACGGCAAACAAGTTGAGAGGAGCATATCGTCAGCGGGGAATGTCACAACTGACGCTCGCTACCGCTACCGATAGTCAGCCGGTGGCAGGATTGGGCTGCCGCTGATCCTCGAGCAAGGAGACTCCGATCTCGTCCACATCTCAGGAGGATTTGGAGCCGTGTCCTGTTCTAAAAAGTCGGACCGAATCATGTTGTCCAAACGAACGAAATAGATGCGGCTTAGGAAGAGACTCCACTCACCGTCTTTGCCAAGCCTGGCAAGCCTCTCTTTCTCCTGCTCGACCCGATCCCCTCCCTTTGCATGGGAAGTTTGAGTTTGGGGTTTACCGGCCATCTTACCTTGTCTGGCTGCTCCGGTCTGTAGGTTTTGGTGGTCGATTTTCAGCTGGCTGTATAAATGGATTGATTGAGGGGCAATGACTGATAGTTTGTGCGCGCTTGTTTCTCGCGGTGTAGAAGATATGGCTCGAAGCGGAAGTTGATCGCGTTGTCCTTGATGACTTCCGGAGGACGTGGATGGATGGATGGCAGTCTAAGATTGGTGAACTGAGGGTATGTAGAGATGTTCGCGAAGGAATGTAGGTTGGCGGAGTAGTGTTTGGTAACGTCACCAGGTAACCGAGTATCCGAGGAACCATTCCACTCTCACCGTACAGTCAGTGAGTCAGTGACGAGTGACGTTTCGTCTTCCGCCGTTATTTGGCCTGTCTCCTTCGCCTCGTCGCTTCTCTCCGCGCAGTACCGACCACACCATCACTTGAAGCACTTCGAGAATGCGGAGATCGCTTGGAAGATGCAACACGGCAGGCAATCAACAATCTGGTCGGGGTCAGAAGTCGCCACACACCCGCCCCTCTCGAACAGCATTTCTCTCTGCACACAGGTCGCATCAAGCTAACAACGCCGTTGGTGTCTGCGTTCGTCATCGCATCGTATGCATGGTAATATACATAAAACACCTCTCCTTATGCCCCGCTCCCAAAACAAGACGGAGTCTACGCTTATGCCGCCTTGATTCGTTTGCCGATTTGCGCCTGGAAACCGGTCTTGATAGCGGAGACGGAACGTCCTACAGGTCCGGTCAAAGAGACAGATAAAGACAGTCAGGATAGAGAAGACATAACACATAATCCACACTAGGAAGCTGTGGGCACTCACGGGAACCACATGACTCGCAGGTCATGAAGTACAATCTGTTCTCCTTTCCGAGCAGCGTGTCGGGCGACTTGCAGATCTTGCAGGTGACGTATTCGACTAAGGGTGTGACGGAAGCGTAGCGATAGTCAGTAAGCATATTCACAGCACCGGTTCCACTACCACTTGAAGGACCGGCCGTCATTTCTAACCTCCGACAATCCTGCAGCGAGCCTCCAAAAAAGGATAGACGAAACACTCACCGATATACTTCCTCAACACATTCTCAATCTGCTTCTGGTTATATCTACCCTTCATGATCAACCTCTGCGCACCATCGACGGAACCGGTTGTACCCAACTCGGAGTACAAGAAAGAAATGACATGTTCGGGCTGTCGGTGCATCCTTCGGCAAATGTCGGTGATGTTGGCAAACAGGGTCTTCTTTGTACCTTCTCGAGCAACTTGAGGGGGTACGATGGTGTATCGTCGCTTCTCGCCGGCGAGCTCGGGGTTGTGGGCATGCAGTAATCCGAAGAATCGTTTGAGGAGCTGTGAAGGGGTGCAATTGTACGTTTCGACTTTGATCAGCATATAAACAGGATATATCACCAGTCACAACTTAGGAACAGGCAGTAAGGCATGAGTAAGCAAAGAATGTAAAATGACCTGCTCACCTCAGGATACGTCGCTTCTCGACCTTCGACAACCCAAGCCTCCTTGCCAGTCTCAGCGCCGCCCTCGGCATCCCCAGACTTCTGGAACACGTCGTCTCCCAAATCGCCCTCGACAGCACCGGCATCTCCAGCAGCCTCGTCGTTCTCGGCGTCAAGCTCGTCGAGCTCTTTGGCGAACTCGGCGGTCTTTTTGCTCTTCTTCTTCTTCATGGGCACATCGAGACCGTCTACTGTTGTCGCCGGGGTGGCGGCGGCGTCGGCAGATTCCTACAGAGGTACGATAAGAATGTGGGGGTCAACTTCGTTTTTCTATAGTTTCTACCGGTTCCACCGTATCGGATCAACTATGAATGCTGCACACGACTTACCAAGTCAAGAGGAATGTCCTTTTTCTTTTTCTTCTTCTTCTTCAAGTCCGCGAACAGATCACCAGAGTCCTCCGCGGGCTTCTCAGCTTCGACGGGAGTGGCGGCACCGCTTCCTTCCTCGGCCACAGGAGCAGGGGCGGCGGCAGCGGGAGCAGCTTCAGACTCAGCCTCGGCAGCGGCGACTGGGGCGGGAGACTCGTCCACGTCGGCGACAACGGCCTTTTTCTTCTTCTTCTTCATTCCAGCGAACAAGTCAACTTCGGGGTCGGCCACTGAACCAGGAGCAACAGAGGAGAAATCAGCTATTCTGTCCATGGCTGCCCAGTATCAGTATATACAGCTGGTCGGTCACCTACTTTTGACTTGTTTCTTTCTAGGTAGTGTTTCTTAGGTTTTCAGCGTCGACGATGCTGCTTGACGTCGCGTTTTGAGTCGAACAGAACAGTGGTGAAAGATCTATACGTTTGTTCTTAGTTGATGATCAGTGATGGACCGATTGATGAAGTGATAAGTGATGAACAATGAGCCATTCATCCACAAATCTCATCTCTACTGTGCACCCGCTGCTAACCTGCCAGTTGTTCATTTCTTGAATGGCGGCGATTAATGATGCACGCACGCTGCACGACTCGCACCACTAAATGGGGGTGAGTTATAATGTTATTTAGGCCTCCTGATTAAGACTTATATATCAGTCGGGGTTTATCGGAATTTGACTCAGAGTGGCACAACCTGTACGGTGCAAGCAGAGAGTGATACGGAAGGATGGGATGCTACGGTGCTGATGGTTTACCCTGTGTCCCTTGCCTTCGCACCCAACCAACCAAGACCTCTGAACCGTCTAAAGAAACCACCTTCATCATACATCCTATTAACGCATCTTACTATCTCACTCCCCACTCATCATCATCATCCTGCCTCTCAAAATGTTCGCTCGATCAGTCCGACCCGCCCTTAATGTCGCCCGAGCCGCCAATGTGCAGCAGCAGCAGCAGGGTATGGCCACCCTTCGAGAGATCGAGCAGCGGTGGGTATTCAACGCTTCGAACGGTTTTCGGACGACTTGTCCGAAACAAAGTCCCTGCTGTGACAACACTTGGAATGCAATTGGAATGCCCTTCATATGTAAAGGGAGGGATGAGGTGGATCAAAACAAGGAGTCGAGCCCGGCGAAGCATGCATGAGGATCTTTTAGAAGGACGTCCGTGGCGACATGGGGAAGGATACGTTGGCATTGTCGCGGAGCGCAGGGAGGGGTCAATAGGGAGAAGGGGCTGTCGCTGATATCGTCCCAATGTTTCTCATGTTCAGATTGAAGTCTGTCAAGAACATCGAGAAGATCACCAAGGTGAGTCTGCGCAGACAAACTACACGCTTTATACTTTGTTCCCAGACGGATCAAGAACCATGTAGTCGTTGCCACGATAGACAAGCAATCTGACTATTGTATCTCTGTCCACAGTCCATGAAGGTCGTCGCTTCCACCAAGCTTACCCGAGCTGAGAAGGCCATGCGAGAGGCCAAGAAGTACGGTGCTGCCAACAACGGTGAGTAGGATGTCCCAGTGATATTCCATATCGACATGACTGCATGCAGAAAGCGCGATTGCTAATATGTCTGTTCGTCCCAATTATTACTTTGATGCCACCGCATCCGTAGAGCTCTTCAAGCACACCGAGCCTGAAGCCTCAGAGGAGGCTCCCAAGATCCTCTACGTCGGTATCTCGTCCGACGGTGGTCTTTGCGGTGGTATCCACTCTTCCATTACCCGAGCCATTAAGAAGGAGATGGCCGCCAACCCCGGTTCTCTCGCCGTCGTCGGTGACAAGCCCAAGTCTCAGCTCTCACGAGCCATGCCCCAGGCTTTCAAGGTCTCCTTCAACTCTGTCGGCAAGGACGTGCCTACCTTCGCTGAGGCTTCCGCTATCGCTGATGAGATCGTAAAGAACGGCGGCGAGTGGGATCAGGTGAGTCGAGTGGTGCCATAACCTATCCTTCCAATAAATTGCACACTTCGACATCGCAATCTTCGTTGAACTGCACATTGCCTCATCCTGCTATATGCGTACTGACGAACCTCTCCCTTCACCTCGCCAATAGATCAAGATCGTCTCCAACAAGTACCTTTCCGCCATCTCCTACGAGTCCGGTGTCACCTCCGTCATCTCCGCCAAGGCCCTCCAGGCCGCCGCCGGTTTCCAGCAGTACGAGATGGAGGAGGATGTCTCCAAGGATCTGGCCGAGTTCGCCCTCGCCAACGCCATCTACACCGCCCTCGTTGAGGGTCACGCCGCTGAGATCTCTGCCCGACGAACTGCCATGGAGAACGCTTCTAACGTGAGTAGCGTGCTCCTGTTGTCTGCCTGCACGTGTGATCCCTCGGAGCGCAGTCCGTGATTCTGTGAATCCACCTCTGAGCCTGGGCTCTGCTTGCCCCACGGCATTCCGTCAATGCTATCGCAGTGATTCCTGAAAGAGAATGATATCATGACTGTCCGGTAGCAATGCGAGCTGACGATCAATGATTTTCGTCCCTTCGCCTACAGAACGCCAACGACATGATGGCTTCTCTCCAGCTCCAGTACAACCGAGGTCGACAGGCCGTTATCACCAACGAGCTTATCGACATTATCACCGGTGCCTCCGCTTTGTAAGCGGGGTGTAGTGCGTGTGTACACATGTGAGATAAGGCGTAAGGGGCGGAAGTCGGCGGGAGAGAGGGACTTGGTTCGGTTTCGTTTCGGTAGCTGCATTAAGTGCACGCCGGCTGAACTAGCCTGTCGCTGTTGTGAGAGGTCAAGGACGGGTCGTATAGAGCTTAGCTGAAGGAAGCGGAGCGGACGTAGATCAGATCTGACCTAAATCAAAAACTCCTGTAGAATTGGGATGCTACTGGAATCAAGAAGGCAAGCGGGTAAGCTGGGGTGGCGCTGGAACTTCCCGTCGTGGGACGTCCTTTCAAACGGGGCGCTGAGAACAGATCATAATGTGACAGTCGCGACGACGTGCCACTCTAGGTACTCGCTCACTGACAGGTCCCGATAACTCATCTGGACAATGCTTCTGGTCGACGCGACGTTCGTCACTAAACTCAACTGAAGAACAAGTGACTTCCCTCGGAACATGATACATACTATACTTATAGTGACTTCTCCAATGCTCGGCGATCTCTGCCTATGATACTAATCGAACCATGAACACCCGGCGTCTTGTTGTCTGACGTGCGACTGGTGACAAAGGGAAGGAAGGAGGGGACGGGACCATATTCAGGACCTGGGCACAAGTACACGACGGTCAGCCGGGGATCCATGACAGTGTAGTGAAGGGTTCGGACAACATGAGAGGTAGAAGACGGGGCTGTGCACTGTGCAAGCGAGGCAAGACAAAGGTGCGATGAGAGCGGGGCGGGATAATCAAAGGAAGAACCTCTCATCTTACTCCTCATTCTATTCCACGTCGGTCGCCCCATAGTCGCCTGCAGAAAGGATGTACCATACTCGTCCTGACATCTTAACCTTCGTCATTCGGCCTGGGCGTCGAGTCGATTCCTGTGCATGCGAATGCAAGTACGTGAATACGGACCACGGAAGGTAGACTCGTACAGTGGATAGTGGATATATAAGGGAGCGCAGGTGTGGCTCGTACTCGAGCTCGAGCTTGTACGAATACGTGGACCACTGCCATACAAGAACACTCAAGTTCTCACTGTGAGTTCTCTATATCGTGATTCCCCTTACTACAGTACTAAGTTCGACTGATTCACCGTTCTCTCACTGGTCTAAGACTATCTACACAATAAGACTGGACACTGGCACACATACTTCTCCAGCGGCACAACCAATTCCAGCAGGATGACTGACAAAGGGTGAGCATCGCGCACATATTTTTGTTTTATCATCCCATCCTGTGTGCAGACGGTGATCGCACAGATTGAGATATACAATAACATCTCGGGCCATCTCCAACATAGAAACGTCTACTTCGTCGTCGCCGTCAACGGTGAGTGACCGAATCTGCCCCTGTAGGGCGAGTTGCTAAACGATGTGTGCGGTACAAGCCAAGGCTTGCGGGCATCCGGATCATGGTCACCATTGTCATCGTCTTTCACGGGCCATCCGTCTTGTCCTGTCCTCGCGACCGCTCTCCGTTCTCTCCCAGTTTAAAGGTTTGAGCTCACTACAGTAACGCTCTGCACTCGCCATGCGGCGAAGCGACGGATGAACGGACTGCCAACTGACTGACTGCTGGGACATATGTAATCTGGGCAAGCAGGCAAAGAACTCGGCAGAATCGAGTTCAAGCTCTATGACGAGGAGACGCCCAAGACGGCTGCCAACTTCCGAGCCCTCTGTACCGGCAAGGTGAGTTCTGTCGAATAATCATACCAACCCCAGCAACGTCTTCTAACCCTCGGGAGGGCAACTCATCCACATATACTCCCATACACCCCTCCCTCCAGTTCCACCTTCGACATTCACCGCTTTTCGATGTCTCCTGCATGATCATGCCTTGCCTCTGAAAGAGTTGGTCAATTTACTTATTTACTTGACTGATTAAATCAATCAACGAATGATGAATCCTCCACCCCACCCATCACACCGTAGAAACCAGACGGGACCGACTTGCCCAAAGGGTTCGGATACAAGGGTACTCCGTTCCACCGTGTCATCCAGGGGTTCATGTGCCAAGGTGGCGATTTTGAGCGGGGCGACGGTACTGGTGGTCAGGTGGGTGCAGTTTTTCTTTCATATTCTGTTCTATTTCCGTAGGTTTCCATGTCTCGTACCATCTTTCGTGTGATCGGCTTAGCATCCCTTGTAATTTAAGAGTGGCGATGAGTATACAATGTGTAGTCGCGGATTATTCAGTATCAGTATTGGCCAGCTCGCTGACGCTGCTTCGCCCTCATGTCTTTGTATTTGATGCCACATTTGCCCTAACCATCTGTTTGCAAACCATTCTTCTTGGCTATCCACACACACACACACACACACACACACACACACACACACACACACACACACACACTGATACACATACAAGTGGTCCATCTACGGCAGCAAGTTCGCCGACGAGAACTTCAAGCTCAAGCATGCCAAAGCGGGTTTGCTGTCCTCCGCTAACGC